>OZ020313.1:57765202-57810592 GCA_963971305.1 Arcuatula senhousia
TCACTTTTGACGAGTCACTGCTTTCTCTTGCCTTGTAACAGGAGCGTAAAAATGGTCAAATCTATAGTCTATTCAGAGTAGAGTTCAGGGAAACCATGACATTTGAGATTGGTCATAATGAACTCAATGCATTGAAGCTGAAAAATCGGTTTTTTCGTCATTTCGCATGATACACCTAACTTGAGAACGACACAAGATAGAGACTTGCAGTTTTTTGCATCGGGTTGCCCGTTAAAAAGTACTGCCCCTACGGGGCTGATTTTTCAATTTCGTGACGATAAGAGTACGGGAACATGCCCAAATGAGCACAAATTGATATCTGCAAAGTGGTCAACATGGTAACCGTAACCCCAACCCTCCCAAAAATATTTTTTTCGAGTTTTTCATCCAAAAACTTAATACGAATCACTCATCGGTTTTCTTCCCTGACCTCCCTGTTTCTTGATAAAAAATTCTGTAGAAAAATACGCGAAAAACACACTTTTTAAGAAAAAAGGGTTAGGGTTAGGGTTAAGGGTTAGGGTTAGGGTCGGGGTTAGGGTTAGGGTCAGTTTTATGGTCAGGGTTAGGGTTAGGGTTAAGGGTTAGGGTTAAGGGTTAGGGTTAGAGTTAGAAGGTTAGGGTTAGGGTTAGACGGTTAAGGGTTAGGGTTAAGTATCGGGTTAGGTAATTAGGGGTAACCCTTATCTGCACATTCCGCCAACGGTAAACCGTCTTGGTTGCGTATGAATAAAGGGTTAGTGTCAGGGTTAAGGGTTAGGGTTAGCCGGAACTTCTTTTTGAAAATTTTAATTACAAACTTTACATGCTAATATCTCAGTCATTTCTTAACCGATTTAAACGATCAAAATCGCGTTGGAAAGTATTTTTAATAAGCTTTTCAACTAAATGGAGCGGATGAGCATAGACGCTCGGATTGATTACAAAAAGAAAGAAAATAAAAATCTACTTACCCCAATCTTTTACAGAAACGGCCTTCGTCTTTCTTGTTTGTCATAATCGTCTTGTCCTGTAAATGTTCTGTAACAAAAAGGGGTAAAACGTATGAGTTATTTGCACATCCAACACTTTCGCATGAAAAAATACGAAATTCAGGATCAATAGTTCAGGATCAATTTTAGACGAAAAGGACATTAAACCGCCCTTCGATCCCCACAAAGTCAATCGTGAATGGTTATGACAGGAAAAGGTAGTCAACAACAATATCTACGCTGTGTAAAAGTTTCATGAAGATCCATCGAGTGGTTTCAGAGTTGCGGTCGATAAGAGCTGTCCTTGGTCAACCATGGCTCATCTCCAACTTTAGCCTATAGAAGCCCCGATATCTATCTAAGCAATGTTAAACATGAATTTTACACATCTGTGTTAAAACACAAAGATCGTGTAAAAGTTTCATAATGATCCCACGACAGGTGTAGAAGTAATAGCAGCTTAAAAGGCTGTCATCATGTTTTGAAGTGACCACGTCATTTCATATTCATTGTATCATTTTTGTGCGCAGGAATGCCAGTAACAAAAAGTATGCGCGTGGACTTGTTTTTTTTTTTTTTTTTTTTTTTTTTTTTTTTTTTTGAATAAGCTACTGATTTTTTTTTCTTCCTTTTGCCTTCTCTTTCCTTCTTTTTTTTTCTCTTTGTCCCTTTTTTGTGTTCGTTTTTTTTTTCTCGGATTTTTTGCACATATTCGTCGTGCGCCCCGCCTGTAAATAACTGGTTCACTGTCTCAGCTTCACGTTTGTTTTCAGTCAGGCTATTGTTTTTTGATCAAACAGGCTTTGTATTTGCGGTTTTTGTCGAATTCTGTCGCCAATTCGTTGGTATTTTTCCGATCTAGAAGCTACAAGGACCCGAATGGTAAAAAAATCGCCTACATTGAGAGGAAAATCTTGTTCCTAGAAAAAAATTCCAGTCTCGCTTGTGCTCAACCGACGTACAATCCCTTTACTGTGTCCGACAGATCACGATTTGTGCCGTTTAACACATTTTACAGAACCGGGCTACCTATCGCCGATCAAAAGTTATGATGCCTCAAACTTGCATCACTTTCAGGTCCGAGTCTAGACATTGTACAAGTTAGCAATGTTCAATGAGGTAGGAAAAAGCTTACTTACCGTGTACATTTCTTTACCTAAACTAGGTCTGGAGAATGAACAATTAGCTTTACAATCATGGTTCAATTTTTAAAATCGGTCAATTTTCGAGACGATTGGAGCAAGGAAACAGGGCGAAATAAGCGAAACATGCACCCCATCCCCATATTTCATTTATCATCATCATTTCATGTTCATTGTATCATTCTTTTCATGTTCATCGCCTGTAAATAACCTATATAGCGTTGCACGGGCGTAAAAACACCAACTCACTCACTTCTAAAATCGTATAGTGTTTTCCAACAAACAATGAAAAGTTCAGGATCAGGAACAAGTTCTGAAACACCAAAGAATAATTTAAAAAAAAAATCAGACAAAAATGTGTTTCAATGTAATGAGGCCCTATTGTTGCACAGACAGGAAGTGCACATCTTTATCTACATTGTGTGAAAGTTTCATGAAGATCCCTTGAGTGGTTTTGCAGTAGCGGGCGATAGGAGCTGCTTTCCGTTAACCATTGCCCAACTCCATGTTTCGTTGCTGGAAACCCGGATACCACTGCGATCAAAGTTTAACATGGATTCTAGACATCTGTGATGTATCACCAAGATTGTGTGAAAGTTTCATTAAGATCCACTGATTGATATAGAAGAAATTGCAGATGGAGCCTTTGTCATTCGATCACATCATCATTGCCCCTACCCACCACTCCCCCTTTTCCAGTGGTGTATCATCCCTTTCCTGTTCCTATTTTTTGTTTTTTGTTCCTATGTGTATTTTGTTCTTTTCAACTTTCGATAACTTACGGGAAGACCTACAATTAATTGGCGGTTGGTACATGTAGTTGGGTGATCGGTTTATTCTTGAAATATGGGTTTTGAAGCTTGTAGAATTGAACTTTTTTGTCACTTTTGACGAGTCACTGCTTTCTCTTGCCTTGTAACAGGAGCGTAAAAATGGTCAAATCTATAGTCTATTCAGAGTAGAGTTCAGGGAAACCATGACATTTGAGATTGGTCATAATGAACTCAATGCATTGAAGCTGAAAAATCGGTTTTTTCGTCATTTCGCATGATACACCTAACTTGAGAACGACACAAGATAGAGACTTGCAGTTTTTTGCATCGGGTTGCCCGTTAAAAAGTACTGCCCCTACGGGGCTGATTTTTCAATTTCGTGACGATAAGAGTACGGGAACATGCCCAAATGAGCACAAATTGATATCTGCAAAGTGGTCAACATGGTAACCGTAACCCCAACCCTCCCAAAAATATTTTTTTCGAGTTTTTCATCCAAAAACTTAATACGAATCACTCATCGGTTTTCTTCCCTGACCTCCCTGTTTCTTGATAAAAAATTCTGTAGAAAAATACGCGAAAAACACACTTTTTAAGAAAAAAGGGTTAGGGTTAGGGTTAAGGGTTAGGGTTAGGGTCGGGGTTAGGGTTAGGGTCAGTTTTATGGTCAGGGTTAGGGTTAGGGTTAAGGGTTAGGGTTAAGGGTTAGGGTTAGAGTTAGAAGGTTAGGGTTAGGGTTAGACGGTTAAGGGTTAGGGTTAAGTATCGGGTTAGGTAATTAGGGGTAACCCTTATCTGCACATTCCGCCAACGGTAAACCGTCTTGGTTGCGTATGAATAAAGGGTTAGTGTCAGGGTTAAGGGTTAGGGTTAGCCGGAACTTCTTTTTGAAAATTTTAATTACAAACTTTACATGCTAATATCTCAGTCATTTCTTAACCGATTTAAACGATCAAAATCGCGTTGGAAAGTATTTTTAATAAGCTTTTCAACTAAATGGAGCGGATGAGCATAGACGCTCGGATTGATTACAAAAAGAAAGAAAATAAAAATCTACTTACCCCAATCTTTTACAGAAACGGCCTTCGTCTTTCTTGTTTGTCATAATCGTCTTGTCCTGTAAATGTTCTGTAACAAAAAGGGGTAAAACGTATGAGTTATTTGCACATCCAACACTTTCGCATGAAAAAATACGAAATTCAGGATCAATAGTTCAGGATCAATTTTAGACGAAAAGGACATTAAACCGCCCTTCGATCCCCACAAAGTCAATCGTGAATGGTTATGACAGGAAAAGGTAGTCAACAACAATATCTACGCTGTGTAAAAGTTTCATGAAGATCCATCGAGTGGTTTCAGAGTTGCGGTCGATAAGAGCTGTCCTTGGTCAACCATGGCTCATCTCCAACTTTAGCCTATAGAAGCCCCGATATCTATCTAAGCAATGTTAAACATGAATTTTACACATCTGTGTTAAAACACAAAGATCGTGTAAAAGTTTCATAATGATCCCACGACAGGTGTAGAAGTAATAGCAGCTTAAAAGGCTGTCATCATGTTTTGAAGTGACCACGTCATTTCATATTCATTGTATCATTTTTGTGCGCAGGAATGCCAGTAACAAAAAGTATGCGCGTGGACTTGGTTTTTTTTTTTTTTTTTTTTTTTTTTTTTTTTTTTGAATAAGCTACTGATTTTTTTTTCTTCCTTTTGCCTTCTCTTTCCTTCTTTTTTTTTCTCTTTGTCCCTTTTTTGTGTTCGTTTTTTTTTTCTCGGATTTTTTGCACATATTCGTCGTGCGCCCCGCCTGTAAATAACTGGTTCACTGTCTCAGCTTCACGTTTGTTTTCAGTCAGGCTATTGTTTTTTGATCAAACAGGCTTTGTATTTGCGGTTTTTGTCGAATTCTGTCGCCAATTCGTTGGTATTTTTCCGATCTAGAAGCTACAAGGACCCGAATGGTAAAAAAATCGCCTACATTGAGAGGAAAATCTTGTTCCTAGAAAAAAATTCCAGTCTCGCTTGTGCTCAACCGACGTACAATCCCTTTACTGTGTCCGACAGATCACGATTTGTGCCGTTTAACACATTTTACAGAACCGGGCTACCTATCGCCGATCAAAAGTTATGATGCCTCAAACTTGCATCACTTTCAGGTCCGAGTCTAGACATTGTACAAGTTAGCAATGTTCAATGAGGTAGGAAAAAGCTTACTTACCGTGTACATTTCTTTACCTAAACTAGGTCTGGAGAATGAACAATTAGCTTTACAATCATGGTTCAATTTTTAAAATCGGTCAATTTTCGAGACGATTGGAGCAAGGAAACAGGGCGAAATAAGCGAAACATGCACCCCATCCCCATATTTCATTTATCATCATCATTTCATGTTCATTGTATCATTCTTTTCATGTTCATCGCCTGTAAATAACCTATATAGCGTTGCACGGGCGTAAAAACACCAACTCACTCACTTCTAAAATCGTATAGTGTTTTCCAACAAACAATGAAAAGTTCAGGATCAGGAACAAGTTCTGAAACACCAAAGAATAATTTAAAAAAAAAATCAGACAAAAATGTGTTTCAATGTAATGAGGCCCTATTGTTGCACAGACAGGAAGTGCACATCTTTATCTACATTGTGTGAAAGTTTCATGAAGATCCCTTGAGTGGTTTTGCAGTAGCGGGCGATAGGAGCTGCTTTCCGTTAACCATTGCCCAACTCCATGTTTCGTTGCTGGAAACCCGGATACCACTGCGATCAAAGTTTAACATGGATTCTAGACATCTGTGATGTATCACCAAGATTGTGTGAAAGTTTCATTAAGATCCACTGATTGATATAGAAGAAATTGCAGATGGAGCCTTTGTCATTCGATCACATCATCATTGCCCCTACCCACCACTCCCCCTTTTCCAGTGGTGTATCATCCCTTTCCTGTTCCTATTTTTTGTTTTTTGTTCCTATGTGTATTTTGTTCTTTTCAACTTTCGATAACTTACGGGAAGACCTACAATTAATTGGCGGTTGGTACATGTAGTTGGGTGATCGGTTTATTCTTGAAATATGGGTTTTGAAGCTTGTAGAATTGAACTTTTTTGTCACTTTTGACGAGTCACTGCTTTCTCTTGCCTTGTAACAGGAGCGTAAAAATGGTCAAATCTATAGTCTATTCAGAGTAGAGTTCAGGGAAACCATGACATTTGAGATTGGTCATAATGAACTCAATGCATTGAAGCTGAAAAATCGGTTTTTTCGTCATTTCGCATGATACACCTAACTTGAGAACGACACAAGATAGAGACTTGCAGTTTTTTGCATCGGGTTGCCCGTTAAAAAGTACTGCCCCTACGGGGCTGATTTTTCAATTTCGTGACGATAAGAGTACGGGAACATGCCCAAATGAGCACAAATTGATATCTGCAAAGTGGTCAACATGGTAACCGTAACCCCAACCCTCCCAAAAATATTTTTTTCGAGTTTTTCATCCAAAAACTTAATACGAATCACTCATCGGTTTTCTTCCCTGACCTCCCTGTTTCTTGATAAAAAATTCTGTAGAAAAATACGCGAAAAACACACTTTTTAAGAAAAAAGGGTTAGGGTTAGGGTTAAGGGTTAGGGTTAGGGTCGGGGTTAGGGTTAGGGTCAGTTTTATGGTCAGGGTTAGGGTTAGGGTTAAGGGTTAGGGTTAAGGGTTAGGGTTAGAGTTAGAAGGTTAGGGTTAGGGTTAGACGGTTAAGGGTTAGGGTTAAGTATCGGGTTAGGTAATTAGGGGTAACCCTTATCTGCACATTCCGCCAACGGTAAACCGTCTTGGTTGCGTATGAATAAAGGGTTAGTGTCAGGGTTAAGGGTTAGGGTTAGCCGGAACTTCTTTTTGAAAATTTTAATTACAAACTTTACATGCTAATATCTCAGTCATTTCTTAACCGATTTAAACGATCAAAATCGCGTTGGAAAGTATTTTTAATAAGCTTTTCAACTAAATGGAGCGGATGAGCATAGACGCTCGGATTGATTACAAAAAGAAAGAAAATAAAAATCTACTTACCCCAATCTTTTACAGAAACGGCCTTCGTCTTTCTTGTTTGTCATAATCGTCTTGTCCTGTAAATGTTCTGTAACAAAAAGGGGTAAAACGTATGAGTTATTTGCACATCCAACACTTTCGCATGAAAAAATACGAAATTCAGGATCAATAGTTCAGGATCAATTTTAGACGAAAAGGACATTAAACCGCCCTTCGATCCCCACAAAGTCAATCGTGAATGGTTATGACAGGAAAAGGTAGTCAACAACAATATCTACGCTGTGTAAAAGTTTCATGAAGATCCATCGAGTGGTTTCAGAGTTGCGGTCGATAAGAGCTGTCCTTGGTCAACCATGGCTCATCTCCAACTTTAGCCTATAGAAGCCCCGATATCTATCTAAGCAATGTTAAACATGAATTTTACACATCTGTGTTAAAACACAAAGATCGTGTAAAAGTTTCATAATGATCCCACGACAGGTGTAGAAGTAATAGCAGCTTAAAAGGCTGTCATCATGTTTTGAAGTGACCACGTCATTTCATATTCATTGTATCATTTTTGTGCGCAGGAATGCCAGTAACAAAAAGTATGCGCGTGGACTTGGTTTTTTTTTTTTTTTTTTTTTTTTTTTTTTTTTTTGAATAAGCTACTGATTTTTTTTTCTTCCTTTTGCCTTCTCTTTCCTTCTTTTTTTTTCTCTTTGTCCCTTTTTTGTGTTCGTTTTTTTTTTCTCGGATTTTTTGCACATATTCGTCGTGCGCCCCGCCTGTAAATAACTGGTTCACTGTCTCAGCTTCACGTTTGTTTTCAGTCAGGCTATTGTTTTTTGATCAAACAGGCTTTGTATTTGCGGTTTTTGTCGAATTCTGTCGCCAATTCGTTGGTATTTTTCCGATCTAGAAGCTACAAGGACCCGAATGGTAAAAAAATCGCCTACATTGAGAGGAAAATCTTGTTCCTAGAAAAAAATTCCAGTCTCGCTTGTGCTCAACCGACGTACAATCCCTTTACTGTGTCCGACAGATCACGATTTGTGCCGTTTAACACATTTTACAGAACCGGGCTACCTATCGCCGATCAAAAGTTATGATGCCTCAAACTTGCATCACTTTCAGGTCCGAGTCTAGACATTGTACAAGTTAGCAATGTTCAATGAGGTAGGAAAAAGCTTACTTACCGTGTACATTTCTTTACCTAAACTAGGTCTGGAGAATGAACAATTAGCTTTACAATCATGGTTCAATTTTTAAAATCGGTCAATTTTCGAGACGATTGGAGCAAGGAAACAGGGCGAAATAAGCGAAACATGCACCCCATCCCCATATTTCATTTATCATCATCATTTCATGTTCATTGTATCATTCTTTTCATGTTCATCGCCTGTAAATAACCTATATAGCGTTGCACGGGCGTAAAAACACCAACTCACTCACTTCTAAAATCGTATAGTGTTTTCCAACAAACAATGAAAAGTTCAGGATCAGGAACAAGTTCTGAAACACCAAAGAATAATTTAAAAAAAAAATCAGACAAAAATGTGTTTCAATGTAATGAGGCCCTATTGTTGCACAGACAGGAAGTGCACATCTTTATCTACATTGTGTGAAAGTTTCATGAAGATCCCTTGAGTGGTTTTGCAGTAGCGGGCGATAGGAGCTGCTTTCCGTTAACCATTGCCCAACTCCATGTTTCGTTGCTGGAAACCCGGATACCACTGCGATCAAAGTTTAACATGGATTCTAGACATCTGTGATGTATCACCAAGATTGTGTGAAAGTTTCATTAAGATCCACTGATTGATATAGAAGAAATTGCAGATGGAGCCTTTGTCATTCGATCACATCATCATTGCCCCTACCCACCACTCCCCCTTTTCCAGTGGTGTATCATCCCTTTCCTGTTCCTATTTTTTGTTTTTTGTTCCTATGTGTATTTTGTTCTTTTCAACTTTCGATAACTTACGGGAAGACCTACAATTAATTGGCGGTTGGTACATGTAGTTGGGTGATCGGTTTATTCTTGAAATATGGGTTTTGAAGCTTGTAGAATTGAACTTTTTTGTCACTTTTGACGAGTCACTGCTTTCTCTTGCCTTGTAACAGGAGCGTAAAAATGGTCAAATCTATAGTCTATTCAGAGTAGAGTTCAGGGAAACCATGACATTTGAGATTGGTCATAATGAACTCAATGCATTGAAGCTGAAAAATCGGTTTTTTCGTCATTTCGCATGATACACCTAACTTGAGAACGACACAAGATAGAGACTTGCAGTTTTTTGCATCGGGTTGCCCGTTAAAAAGTACTGCCCCTACGGGGCTGATTTTTCAATTTCGTGACGATAAGAGTACGGGAACATGCCCAAATGAGCACAAATTGATATCTGCAAAGTGGTCAACATGGTAACCGTAACCCCAACCCTCCCAAAAATATTTTTTTCGAGTTTTTCATCCAAAAACTTAATACGAATCACTCATCGGTTTTCTTCCCTGACCTCCCTGTTTCTTGATAAAAAATTCTGTAGAAAAATACGCGAAAAACACACTTTTTAAGAAAAAAGGGTTAGGGTTAGGGTTAAGGGTTAGGGTTAGGGTCGGGGTTAGGGTTAGGGTCAGTTTTATGGTCAGGGTTAGGGTTAGGGTTAAGGGTTAGGGTTAAGGGTTAGGGTTAGAGTTAGAAGGTTAGGGTTAGGGTTAGACGGTTAAGGGTTAGGGTTAAGTATCGGGTTAGGTAATTAGGGGTAACCCTTATCTGCACATTCCGCCAACGGTAAACCGTCTTGGTTGCGTATGAATAAAGGGTTAGTGTCAGGGTTAAGGGTTAGGGTTAGCCGGAACTTCTTTTTGAAAATTTTAATTACAAACTTTACATGCTAATATCTCAGTCATTTCTTAACCGATTTAAACGATCAAAATCGCGTTGGAAAGTATTTTTAATAAGCTTTTCAACTAAATGGAGCGGATGAGCATAGACGCTCGGATTGATTACAAAAAGAAAGAAAATAAAAATCTACTTACCCCAATCTTTTACAGAAACGGCCTTCGTCTTTCTTGTTTGTCATAATCGTCTTGTCCTGTAAATGTTCTGTAACAAAAAGGGGTAAAACGTATGAGTTATTTGCACATCCAACACTTTCGCATGAAAAAATACGAAATTCAGGATCAATAGTTCAGGATCAATTTTAGACGAAAAGGACATTAAACCGCCCTTCGATCCCCACAAAGTCAATCGTGAATGGTTATGACAGGAAAAGGTAGTCAACAACAATATCTACGCTGTGTAAAAGTTTCATGAAGATCCATCGAGTGGTTTCAGAGTTGCGGTCGATAAGAGCTGTCCTTGGTCAACCATGGCTCATCTCCAACTTTAGCCTATAGAAGCCCCGATATCTATCTAAGCAATGTTAAACATGAATTTTACACATCTGTGTTAAAACACAAAGATCGTGTAAAAGTTTCATAATGATCCCACGACAGGTGTAGAAGTAATAGCAGCTTAAAAGGCTGTCATCATGTTTTGAAGTGACCACGTCATTTCATATTCATTGTATCATTTTTGTGCGCAGGAATGCCAGTAACAAAAAGTATGCGCGTGGACTTGGTTTTTTTTTTTTTTTTTTTTTTTTTTTTTTTTTTTTGAATAAGCTACTGATTTTTTTTTCTTCCTTTTGCCTTCTCTTTCCTTCTTTTTTTTTCTCTTTGTCCCTTTTTTGTGTTCGTTTTTTTTTTCTCGGATTTTTTGCACATATTCGTCGTGCGCCCCGCCTGTAAATAACTGGTTCACTGTCTCAGCTTCACGTTTGTTTTCAGTCAGGCTATTGTTTTTTGATCAAACAGGCTTTGTATTTGCGGTTTTTGTCGAATTCTGTCGCCAATTCGTTGGTATTTTTCCGATCTAGAAGCTACAAGGACCCGAATGGTAAAAAAATCGCCTACATTGAGAGGAAAATCTTGTTCCTAGAAAAAAATTCCAGTCTCGCTTGTGCTCAACCGACGTACAATCCCTTTACTGTGTCCGACAGATCACGATTTGTGCCGTTTAACACATTTTACAGAACCGGGCTACCTATCGCCGATCAAAAGTTATGATGCCTCAAACTTGCATCACTTTCAGGTCCGAGTCTAGACATTGTACAAGTTAGCAATGTTCAATGAGGTAGGAAAAAGCTTACTTACCGTGTACATTTCTTTACCTAAACTAGGTCTGGAGAATGAACAATTAGCTTTACAATCATGGTTCAATTTTTAAAATCGGTCAATTTTCGAGACGATTGGAGCAAGGAAACAGGGCGAAATAAGCGAAACATGCACCCCATCCCCATATTTCATTTATCATCATCATTTCATGTTCATTGTATCATTCTTTTCATGTTCATCGCCTGTAAATAACCTATATAGCGTTGCACGGGCGTAAAAACACCAACTCACTCACTTCTAAAATCGTATAGTGTTTTCCAACAAACAATGAAAAGTTCAGGATCAGGAACAAGTTCTGAAACACCAAAGAATAATTTAAAAAAAAAATCAGACAAAAATGTGTTTCAATGTAATGAGGCCCTATTGTTGCACAGACAGGAAGTGCACATCTTTATCTACATTGTGTGAAAGTTTCATGAAGATCCCTTGAGTGGTTTTGCAGTAGCGGGCGATAGGAGCTGCTTTCCGTTAACCATTGCCCAACTCCATGTTTCGTTGCTGGAAACCCGGATACCACTGCGATCAAAGTTTAACATGGATTCTAGACATCTGTGATGTATCACCAAGATTGTGTGAAAGTTTCATTAAGATCCACTGATTGATATAGAAGAAATTGCAGATGGAGCCTTTGTCATTCGATCACATCATCATTGCCCCTACCCACCACTCCCCCTTTTCCAGTGGTGTATCATCCCTTTCCTGTTCCTATTTTTTGTTTTTTGTTCCTATGTGTATTTTGTTCTTTTCAACTTTCGATAACTTACGGGAAGACCTACAATTAATTGGCGGTTGGTACATGTAGTTGGGTGATCGGTTTATTCTTGAAATATGGGTTTTGAAGCTTGTAGAATTGAACTTTTTTGTCACTTTTGACGAGTCACTGCTTTCTCTTGCCTTGTAACAGGAGCGTAAAAATGGTCAAATCTATAGTCTATTCAGAGTAGAGTTCAGGGAAACCATGACATTTGAGATTGGTCATAATGAACTCAATGCATTGAAGCTGAAAAATCGGTTTTTTCGTCATTTCGCATGATACACCTAACTTGAGAACGACACAAGATAGAGACTTGCAGTTTTTTGCATCGGGTTGCCCGTTAAAAAGTACTGCCCCTACGGGGCTGATTTTTCAATTTCGTGACGATAAGAGTACGGGAACATGCCCAAATGAGCACAAATTGATATCTGCAAAGTGGTCAACATGGTAACCGTAACCCCAACCCTCCCAAAAATATTTTTTTCGAGTTTTTCATCCAAAAACTTAATACGAATCACTCATCGGTTTTCTTCCCTGACCTCCCTGTTTCTTGATAAAAAATTCTGTAGAAAAATACGCGAAAAACACACTTTTTAAGAAAAAAGGGTTAGGGTTAGGGTTAAGGGTTAGGGTTAGGGTCGGGGTTAGGGTTAGGGTCAGTTTTATGGTCAGGGTTAGGGTTAGGGTTAAGGGTTAGGGTTAAGGGTTAGGGTTAGAGTTAGAAGGTTAGGGTTAGGGTTAGACGGTTAAGGGTTAGGGTTAAGTATCGGGTTAGGTAATTAGGGGTAACCCTTATCTGCACATTCCGCCAACGGTAAACCGTCTTGGTTGCGTATGAATAAAGGGTTAGTGTCAGGGTTAAGGGTTAGGGTTAGCCGGAACTTCTTTTTGAAAATTTTAATTACAAACTTTACATGCTAATATCTCAGTCATTTCTTAACCGATTTAAACGATCAAAATCGCGTTGGAAAGTATTTTTAATAAGCTTTTCAACTAAATGGAGCGGATGAGCATAGACGCTCGGATTGATTACAAAAAGAAAGAAAATAAAAATCTACTTACCCCAATCTTTTACAGAAACGGCCTTCGTCTTTCTTGTTTGTCATAATCGTCTTGTCCTGTAAATGTTCTGTAACAAAAAGGGGTAAAACGTATGAGTTATTTGCACATCCAACACTTTCGCATGAAAAAATACGAAATTCAGGATCAATAGTTCAGGATCAATTTTAGACGAAAAGGACATTAAACCGCCCTTCGATCCCCACAAAGTCAATCGTGAATGGTTATGACAGGAAAAGGTAGTCAACAACAATATCTACGCTGTGTAAAAGTTTCATGAAGATCCATCGAGTGGTTTCAGAGTTGCGGTCGATAAGAGCTGTCCTTGGTCAACCATGGCTCATCTCCAACTTTAGCCTATAGAAGCCCCGATATCTATCTAAGCAATGTTAAACATGAATTTTACACATCTGTGTTAAAACACAAAGATCGTGTAAAAGTTTCATAATGATCCCACGACAGGTGTAGAAGTAATAGCAGCTTAAAAGGCTGTCATCATGTTTTGAAGTGACCACGTCATTTCATATTCATTGTATCATTTTTGTGCGCAGGAATGCCAGTAACAAAAAGTATGCGCGTGGACTTGGTTTTTTTTTTTTTTTTTTTTTTTTTTTTTTTTTTTGAATAAGCTACTGATTTTTTTTTCTTCCTTTTGCCTTCTCTTTCCTTCTTTTTTTTTCTCTTTGTCCCTTTTTTGTGTTCGTTTTTTTTTTCTCGGATTTTTTGCACATATTCGTCGTGCGCCCCGCCTGTAAATAACTGGTTCACTGTCTCAGCTTCACGTTTGTTTTCAGTCAGGCTATTGTTTTTTGATCAAACAGGCTTTGTATTTGCGGTTTTTGTCGAATTCTGTCGCCAATTCGTTGGTATTTTTCCGATCTAGAAGCTACAAGGACCCGAATGGTAAAAAAATCGCCTACATTGAGAGGAAAATCTTGTTCCTAGAAAAAAATTCCAGTCTCGCTTGTGCTCAACCGACGTACAATCCCTTTACTGTGTCCGACAGATCACGATTTGTGCCGTTTAACACATTTTACAGAACCGGGCTACCTATCGCCGATCAAAAGTTATGATGCCTCAAACTTGCATCACTTTCAGGTCCGAGTCTAGACATTGTACAAGTTAGCAATGTTCAATGAGGTAGGAAAAAGCTTACTTACCGTGTACATTTCTTTACCTAAACTAGGTCTGGAGAATGAACAATTAGCTTTACAATCATGGTTCAATTTTTAAAATCGGTCAATTTTCGAGACGATTGGAGCAAGGAAACAGGGCGAAATAAGCGAAACATGCACCCCATCCCCATATTTCATTTATCATCATCATTTCATGTTCATTGTATCATTCTTTTCATGTTCATCGCCTGTAAATAACCTATATAGCGTTGCACGGGCGTAAAAACACCAACTCACTCACTTCTAAAATCGTATAGTGTTTTCCAACAAACAATGAAAAGTTCAGGATCAGGAACAAGTTCTGAAACACCAAAGAATAATTTAAAAAAAAAATCAGACAAAAATGTGTTTCAATGTAATGAGGCCCTATTGTTGCACAGACAGGAAGTGCACATCTTTATCTACATTGTGTGAAAGTTTCATGAAGATCCCTTGAGTGGTTTTGCAGTAGCGGGCGATAGGAGCTGCTTTCCGTTAACCATTGCCCAACTCCATGTTTCGTTGCTGGAAACCCGGATACCACTGCGATCAAAGTTTAACATGGATTCTAGACATCTGTGATGTATCACCAAGATTGTGTGAAAGTTTCATTAAGATCCACTGATTGATATAGAAGAAATTGCAGATGGAGCCTTTGTCATTCGATCACATCATCATTGCCCCTACCCACCACTCCCCCTTTTCCAGTGGTGTATCATCCCTTTCCTGTTCCTATTTTTTGTTTTTTGTTCCTATGTGTATTTTGTTCTTTTCAACTTTCGATAACTTACGGGAAGACCTACAATTAATTGGCGGTTGGTACATGTAGTTGGGTGATCGGTTTATTCTTGAAATATGGGTTTTGAAGCTTGTAGAATTGAACTTTTTTGTCACTTTTGACGAGTCACTGCTTTCTCTTGCCTTGTAACAGGAGCGTAAAAATGGTCAAATCTATAGTCTATTCAGAGTAGAGTTCAGGGAAACCATGACATTTGAGATTGGTCATAATGAACTCAATGCATTGAAGCTGAAAAATCGGTTTTTTCGTCATTTCGCATGATACACCTAACTTGAGAACGACACAAGATAGAGACTTGCAGTTTTTTGCATCGGGTTGCCCGTTAAAAAGTACTGCCCCTACGGGGCTGATTTTTCAATTTCGTGACGATAAGAGTACGGGAACATGCCCAAATGAGCACAAATTGATATCTGCAAAGTGGTCAACATGGTAACCGTAACCCCAACCCTCCCAAAAATATTTTTTTCGAGTTTTTCATCCAAAAACTTAATACGAATCACTCATCGGTTTTCTTCCCTGACCTCCCTGTTTCTTGATAAAAAATTCTGTAGAAAAATACGCGAAAAACACACTTTTTAAGAAAAAAGGGTTAGGGTTAGGGTTAAGGGTTAGGGTTAGGGTCGGGGTTAGGGTTAGGGTCAGTTTTATGGTCAGGGTTAGGGTTAGGGTTAAGGGTTAGGGTTAAGGGTTAGGGTTAGAGTTAGAAGGTTAGGGTTAGGGTTAGACGGTTAAGGGTTAGGGTTAAGTATCGGGTTAGGTAATTAGGGGTAACCCTTATCTGCACATTCCGCCAACGGTAAACCGTCTTGGTTGCGTATGAATAAAGGGTTAGTGTCAGGGTTAAGGGTTAGGGTTAGCCGGAACTTCTTTTTGAAAATTTTAATTACAAACTTTACATGCTAATATCTCAGTCATTTCTTAACCGATTTAAACGATCAAAATCGCGTTGGAAAGTATTTTTAATAAGCTTTTCAACTAAATGGAGCGGATGAGCATAGACGCTCGGATTGATTACAAAAAGAAAGAAAATAAAAATCTACTTACCCCAATCTTTTACAGAAACGGCCTTCGTCTTTCTTGTTTGTCATAATCGTCTTGTCCTGTAAATGTTCTGTAACAAAAAGGGGTAAAACGTATGAGTTATTTGCACATCCAACACTTTCGCATGAAAAAATACGAAATTCAGGATCAATAGTTCAGGATCAATTTTAGACGAAAAGGACATTAAACCGCCCTTCGATCCCCACAAAGTCAATCGTGAATGGTTATGACAGGAAAAGGTAGTCAACAACAATATCTACGCTGTGTAAAAGTTTCATGAAGATCCATCGAGTGGTTTCAGAGTTGCGGTCGATAAGAGCTGTCCTTGGTCAACCATGGCTCATCTCCAACTTTAGCCTATAGAAGCCCCGATATCTATCTAAGCAATGTTAAACATGAATTTTACACATCTGTGTTAAAACACAAAGATCGTGTAAAAGTTTCATAATGATCCCACGACAGGTGTAGAAGTAATAGCAGCTTAAAAGGCTGTCATCATGTTTTGAAGTGACCACGTCATTTCATATTCATTGTATCATTTTTGTGCGCAGGAATGCCAGTAACAAAAAGTATGCGCGTGGACTTGGTTTTTTTTTTTTTTTTTTTTTTTTTTTTTTTTTTTTTTGAATAAGCTACTGATTTTTTTTTCTTCCTTTTGCCTTCTCTTTCCTTCTTTTTTTTTCTCTTTGTCCCTTTTTTGTGTTCGTTTTTTTTTTCTCGGATTTTTTGCACATATTCGTCGTGCGCCCCGCCTGTAAATAACTGGTTCACTGTCTCAGCTTCACGTTTGTTTTCAGTCAGGCTATTGTTTTTTGATCAAACAGGCTTTGTATTTGCGGTTTTTGTCGAATTCTGTCGCCAATTCGTTGGTATTTTTCCGATCTAGAAGCTACAAGGACCCGAATGGTAAAAAAATCGCCTACATTGAGAGGAAAATCTTGTTCCTAGAAAAAAATTCCAGTCTCGCTTGTGCTCAACCGACGTACAATCCCTTTACTGTGTCCGACAGATCACGATTTGTGCCGTTTAACACATTTTACAGAACCGGGCTACCTATCGCCGATCAAAAGTTATGATGCCTCAAACTTGCATCACTTTCAGGTCCGAGTCTAGACATTGTACAAGTTAGCAATGTTCAATGAGGTAGGAAAAAGCTTACTTACCGTGTACATTTCTTTACCTAAACTAGGTCTGGAGAATGAACAATTAGCTTTACAATCATGGTTCAATTTTTAAAATCGGTCAATTTTCGAGACGATTGGAGCAAGGAAACAGGGCGAAATAAGCGAAACATGCACCCCATCCCCATATTTCATTTATCATCATCATTTCATGTTCATTGTATCATTCTTTTCATGTTCATCGCCTGTAAATAACCTATATAGCGTTGCACGGGCGTAAAAACACCAACTCACTCACTTCTAAAATCGTATAGTGTTTTCCAACAAACAATGAAAAGTTCAGGATCAGGAACAAGTTCTGAAACACCAAAGAATAATTTAAAAAAAAAATCAGACAAAAATGTGTTTCAATGTAATGAGGCCCTATTGTTGCACAGACAGGAAGTGCACATCTTTATCTACATTGTGTGAAAGTTTCATGAAGATCCCTTGAGTGGTTTTGCAGTAGCGGGCGATAGGAGCTGCTTTCCGTTAACCATTGCCCAACTCCATGTTTCGTTGCTGGAAACCCGGATACCACTGCGATCAAAGTTTAACATGGATTCTAGACATCTGTGATGTATCACCAAGATTGTGTGAAAGTTTCATTAAGATCCACTGATTGATATAGAAGAAATTGCAGATGGAGCCTTTGTCATTCGATCACATCATCATTGCCCCTACCCACCACTCCCCCTTTTCCAGTGGTGTATCATCCCTTTCCTGTTCCTATTTTTTGTTTTTTGTTCCTATGTGTATTTTGTTCTTTTCAACTTTCGATAACTTACGGGAAGACCTACAATTAATTGGCGGTTGGTACATGTAGTTGGGTGATCGGTTTATTCTTGAAATATGGGTTTTGAAGCTTGTAGAATTGAACTTTTTTGTCACTTTTGACGAGTCACTGCTTTCTCTTGCCTTGTAACAGGAGCGTAAAAATGGTCAAATCTATAGTCTATTCAGAGTAGAGTTCAGGGAAACCATGACATTTGAGATTGGTCATAATGAACTCAATGCATTGAAGCTGAAAAATCGGTTTTTTCGTCATTTCGCATGATACACCTAACTTGAGAACGACACAAGATAGAGACTTGCAGTTTTTTGCATCGGGTTGCCCGTTAAAAAGTACTGTCCCTACGGGGCTGATTTTTCAATTTCGTGACGATAAGAGTACGGGAACATGCCCAAATGAGCACAAATTGATATCTGCAAAGTGGTCAACATGGTAACCGTAACCCCAACCCTCCCAAAAATATTTTTTTCGAGTTTTTCATCCAAAAACTTAATACGAATCACTCATCGGTTTTCTTCCCTGACCTCCCTGTTTCTTGATAAAAAATTCTGTAGAAAAATACGCGAAAAACACACTTTTTAAGAAAAAAGGGTTAGGGTTAGGGTTAAGGGTTAGGGTTAGGGTCGGGGTTAGGGTTAGGGTCAGTTTTATGGTCAGGGTTAGGGTTAGGGTTAAGGGTTAGGGTTAAGGGTTAGGGTTAGAGTTAGAAGGTTAGGGTTAGGGTTAGACGGTTAAGGGTTAGGGTTAAGTATCGGGTTAGGTAATTAGGGGTAACCCTTATCTGCACATTCCGCCAACGGTAAACCGTCTTGGTTGCGTATGAATAAAGGGTTAGTGTCAGGGTTAAGGGTTAGGGTTAGCCGGAACTTCTTTTTGAAAATTTTAATTACAAACTTTACATGCTAATATCTCAGTCATTTCTTAACCGATTTAAACGATCAAAATCGCGTTGGAAAGTATTTTTAATAAGCTTTTCAACTAAATGGAGCGGATGAGCATAGACGCTCGGATTGATTACAAAAAGAAAGAAAATAAAAATCTACTTACCCCAATCTTTTACAGAAACGGCCTTCGTCTTTCTTGTTTGTCATAATCGTCTTGTCCTGTAAATGTTCTGTAACAAAAAGGGGTAAAACGTATGAGTTATTTGCACATCCAACACTTTCGCATGAAAAAATACGAAATTCAGGATCAATAGTTCAGGATCAATTTTAGACGAAAAGGACATTAAACCGCCCTTCGATCCCCACAAAGTCAATCGTGAATGGTTATGACAGGAAAAGGTAGTCAACAACAATATCTACGCTGTGTAAAAGTTTCATGAAGATCCATCGAGTGGTTTCAGAGTTGCGGTCGATAAGAGCTGTCCTTGGTCAACCATGGCTCATCTCCAACTTTAGCCTATAGAAGCCCCGATATCTATCTAAGCAATGTTAAACATGAATTTTACACATCTGTGTTAAAACACAAAGATCGTGTAAAAGTTTCATAATGATCCCACGACAGGTGTAGAAGTAATAGCAGCTTAAAAGGCTGTCATCATGTTTTGAAGTGACCACGTCATTTCATATTCATTGTATCATTTTTGTGCGCAGGAATGCCAGTAACAAAAAGTATGCGCGTGGACTTGGTTTTTTTTTTTTTTTTTTTTTTTTTTTTTTTTTTGAATAAGCTACTGATTTTTTTTTCTTCCTTTTGCCTTCTCTTTCCTTCTTTTTTTTTCTCTTTGTCCCTTTTTTGTGTTCGTTTTTTTTTTCTCGGATTTTTTGCACATATTCGTCGTGCGCCTGTAAATAACTGGTTCACTGTCTCAGCTTCACGTTTGTTTTCAGTCAGGCTATTGTTTTTTGATCAAACAGGCTTTGTATTTGCGGTTTTTGTCGAATTCTGTCGCCAATTCGTTGGTATTTTTCCGATCTAGAAGCTACAAGGACCCGAATGGTAAAAAAATCGCCTACATTGAGAGGAAAATCTTGTTCCTAGAAAAAAATTCCAGTCTCGCTTGTGCTCAACCGACGTACAATCCCTTTACTGTGTCCGACAGATCACGATTTGTGCCGTTTAACACATTTTACAGAACCGGGCTACCTATCGCCGATCAAAAGTTATGATGCCTCAAACTTGCATCACTTTCAGGTCCGAGTCTAGACATTGTACAAGTTAGCAATGTTCAATGAGGTAGGAAAAAGCTTACTTACCGTGTACATTTCTTTACCTAAACTAGGTCTGGAGAATGAACAATTAGCTTTACAATCATGGTTCAATTTTTAAAATCGGTCAATTTTCGAGACGATTGGAGCAAGGAAACAGGGCGAAATAAGCGAAACATGCACCCCATCCCCATATTTCATTTATCATCATCATTTCATGTTCATTGTATCATTCTTTTCATGTTCATCGCCTGTAAATAACCTATATAGCGTTGCACGGGCGTAAAAACACCAACTCACTCACTTCTAAAATCGTATAGTGTTTTCCAACAAACAATGAAAAGTTCAGGATCAGGAACAAGTTCTGAAACACCAAAGAATAATTTAAAAAAAAAATCAGACAAAAATGTGTTTCAATGTAATGAGGCCCTATTGTTGCACAGACAGGAAGTGCACATCTTTATCTACATTGTGTGAAAGTTTCATGAAGATCCCTTGAGTGGTTTTGCAGTAGCGGGCGATAGGAGCTGCTTTCCGTTAACCATTGCCCAACTCCATGTTTCGTTGCTGGAAACCCGGATACCACTGCGATCAAAGTTTAACATGGATTCTAGACATCTGTGATGTATCACCAAGATTGTGTGAAAGTTTCATTAAGATCCACTGATTGATATAGAAGAAATTGCAGATGGAGCCTTTGTCATTCGATCACATCATCATTGCCCCTACCCACCACTCCCCCTTTTCCAGTGGTGTATCATCCCTTTCCTGTTCCTATTTTTTGTTTTTTGTTCCTATGTGTATTTTGTTCTTTTCAACTTTCGATAACTTACGGGAAGACCTACAATTAATTGGCGGTTGGTACATGTAGTTGGGTGATCGGTTTATTCTTGAAATATGGGTTTTGAAGCTTGTAGAATTGAACTTTTTTGTCACTTTTGACGAGTCACTGCTTTCTCTTGCCTTGTAACAGGAGCGTAAAAATGGTCAAATCTATAGTCTATTCAGAGTAGAGTTCAGGGAAACCATGACATTTGAGATTGGTCATAATGAACTCAATGCATTGAAGCTGAAAAATCGGTTTTTTCGTCATTTCGCATGATACACCTAACTTGAGAACGACACAAGATAGAGACTTGCAGTTTTTTGCATCGGGTTGCCCGTTAAAAAGTACTGCCCCTACGGGGCTGATTTTTCAATTTCGTGACGATAAGAGTACGGGAACATGCCCAAATGAGCACAAATTGATATCTGCAAAGTGGTCAACATGGTAACCGTAACCCCAACCCTCCCAAAAATATTTTTTTCGAGTTTTTCATCCAAAAACTTAATACGAATCACTCATCGGTTTTCTTCCCTGACCTCCCTGTTTCTTGATAAAAAATTCTGTAGAAAAATACGCGAAAAACACACTTTTTAAGAAAAAAGGGTTAGGGTTAGGGTTAAGGGTTAGGGTTAGGGTCGGGGTTAGGGTTAGGGTCAGTTTTATGGTCAGGGTTAGGGTTAGGGTTAAGGGTTAGGGTTAAGGGTTAGGGTTAGAGTTAGAAGGTTAGGGTTAGGGTTAGACGGTTAAGGGTTAGGGTTAAGTATCGGGTTAGGTAATTAGGGGTAACCCTTATCTGCACATTCCGCCAACGGTAAACCGTCTTGGTTGCGTATGAATAAAGGGTTAGTGTCAGGGTTAAGGGTTAGGGTTAGCCGGAACTTCTTTTTGAAAATTTTAATTACAAACTTTACATGCTAATATCTCAGTCATTTCTTAACCGATTTAAACGATCAAAATCGCGTTGGAAAGTATTTTTAATAAGCTTTTCAACTAAATGGAGCGGATGAGCATAGACGCTCGGATTGATTACAAAAAGAAAGAAAATAAAAATCTACTTACCCCAATCTTTTACAGAAACGGCCTTCGTCTTTCTTGTTTGTCATAATCGTCTTGTCCTGTAAATGTTCTGTAACAAAAAGGGGTAAAACGTATGAGTTATTTGCACATCCAACACTTTCGCATGAAAAAATACGAAATTCAGGATCAATAGTTCAGGATCAATTTTAGACGAAAAGGACATTAAACCGCCCTTCGATCCCCACAAAGTCAATCGTGAATGGTTATGACAGGAAAAGGTAGTCAACAACAATATCTACGCTGTGTAAAAGTTTCATGAAGATCCATCGAGTGGTTTCAGAGTTGCGGTCGATAAGAGCTGTCCTTGGTCAACCATGGCTCATCTCCAACTTTAGCCTATAGAAGCCCCGATATCTATCTAAGCAATGTTAAACATGAATTTTACACATCTGTGTTAAAACACAAAGATCGTGTAAAAGTTTCATAATGATCCCACGACAGGTGTAGAAGTAATAGCAGCTTAAAAGGCTGTCATCATGTTTTGAAGTGACCACGTCATTTCATATTCATTGTATCATTTTTGTGCGCAGGAATGCCAGTAACAAAAAGTATGCGCGTGGACTTGGTTTTTTTTTTTTTTTTTTTTTTTTTTTTTTTTTTGAATAAGCTACTGATTTTTTTTTCTTCCTTTTGCCTTCTCTTTCCTTCTTTTTTTTTCTCTTTGTCCCTTTTTTGTGTTCGTTTTTTTTTTCTCGGATTTTTTGCACATATTCGTCGTGCGCCCCGCCTGTAAATAACTGGTTCACTGTCTCAGCTTCACGTTTGTTTTCAGTCAGGCTATTGTTTTTTGATCAAACAGGCTTTGTATTTGCGGTTTTTGTCGAATTCTGTCGCCAATTCGTTGGTATTTTTCCGATCTAGAAGCTACAAGGACCCGAATGGTAAAAAAATCGCCTACATTGAGAGGAAAATCTTGTTCCTAGAAAAAAATTCCAGTCTCGCTTGTGCTCAACCGACGTACAATCCCTTTACTGTGTCCGACAGATCACGATTTGTGCCGTTTAACACATTTTACAGAACCGGGCTACCTATCGCCGATCAAAAGTTATGATGCCTCAAACTTGCATCACTTTCAGGTCCGAGTCTAGACATTGTACAAGTTAGCAATGTTCAATGAGGTAGGAAAAAGCTTACTTACCGTGTACATTTCTTTACCTAAACTAGGTCTGGAGAATGAACAATTAGCTTTACAATCATGGTTCAATTTTTAAAATCGGTCAATTTTCGAGACGATTGGAGCAAGGAAACAGGGCGAAATAAGCGAAACATGCACCCCATCCCCATATTTCATTTATCATCATCATTTCATGTTCATTGTATCATTCTTTTCATGTTCATCGCCTGTAAATAACCTATATAGCGTTGCACGGGCGTAAAAACACCAACTCACTCACTTCTAAAATCGTATAGTGTTTTCCAACAAACAATGAAAAGTTCAGGATCAGGAACAAGTTCTGAAACACCAAAGAATAATTTAAAAAAAAAATCAGACAAAAATGTGTTTCAATGTAATGAGGCCCTATTGTTGCACAGACAGGAAGTGCACATCTTTATCTACATTGTGTGAAAGTTTCATGAAGATCCCTTGAGTGGTTTTGCAGTAGCGGGCGATAGGAGCTGCTTTCCGTTAACCATTGCCCAACTCCATGTTTCGTTGCTGGAAACCCGGATACCACTGCGATCAAAGTTTAACATGGATTCTAGACATCTGTGATGTATCACCAAGATTGTGTGAAAGTTTCATTAAGATCCACTGATTGATATAGAAGAAATTGCAGATGGAGCCTTTGTCATTCGATCACATCATCATTGCCCCTACCCACCACTCCCCCTTTTCCAGTGGTGTATCATCCCTTTCCTGTTCCTATTCTTTGTTTTTTGTTCCTATGTGTATTTTGTTCTTTTCAACTTTCGATAACTTACGGGAAGACCTACAATTAATTGGCGGTTGGTACATGTAGTTGGGTGATCGGTTTATTCTTGAAATATGGGTTTTGAAGCTTGTAGAATTGAACTTTTTTGTCACTTTTGACGAGTCACTGCTTTCTCTTGCCTTGTAACAGGAGCGTAAAAATGGTCAAATCTATAGTCTATTCAGAGTAGAGTTCAGGGAAACCATGACATTTGAGATTGGTCATAATGAACTCAATGCATTGAAGCTGAAAAATCGGTTTTTTCGTCATTTCGCATGATACACCTAACTTGAGAACGACACAAGATAGAGACTTGCAGTTTTTTGCATCGGGTTGCCCGTTAAAAAGTACTGCCCCTACGGGGCTGATTTTTCAATTTCGTGACGATAAGAGTACGGGAACATGCCCAAATGAGCACAAATTGATATCTGCAAAGTGGTCAACATGGTAACCGTAACCCCAACCCTCCCAAAAATATTTTTTTCGAGTTTTTCATCCAAAAACTTAATATGAATCACTCATCGGTTTTCTTCCCTGACCTCCCTGTTTCTTGATAAAAAATTCTGTAGAAAAATACGCGAAAAACACACTTTTTAAGAAAAAAGGGTTAGGGTTAGGGTTAAGGGTTAGGGTTAGGGTCGGGGTTAGGGTTAGGGTCAGTTTTATGGTCAGGGTTAGGGTTAGGGTTAAGGGTTAGGGTTAAGGGTTAGGGTTAGAGTTAGAAGGTTAGGGTTAGGGTTAGACGGTTAAGGGTTAGGGTTAAGTATCGGGTTAGGTAATTAGGGGTAACCCTTATCTGCACATTCCGCCAACGGTAAACCGTCTTGGTTGCGTATGAATAAAGGGTTAGTGTCAGGGTTAAGGGTTAGGGTTAGCCGGAACTTCTTTTTGAAAATTTTAATTACAAACTTTACATGCTAATATCTCAGTCATTTCTTAACCGATTTAAACGATCAAAATCGCGTTGGAAAGTATTTTTAATAAGCTTTTCAACTAAATGGAGCGGATGAGCATAGACGCTCGGATTGATTACAAAAAGAAAGAAAATAAAAATCTACTTACCCCAATCTTTTACAGAAACGGCCTTCGTCTTTCTTGTTTGTCATAATCGTCTTGTCCTGTAAATGTTCTGTAACAAAAAGGGGTAAAACGTATGAGTTATTTGCACATCCAACACTTTCGCATGAAAAAATACGAAATTCAGGATCAATAGTTCAGGATCAATTTTAGACGAAAAGGACATTAAACCGCCCTTCGATCCCCACAAAGTCAATCGTGAATGGTTATGACAGGAAAAGGTAGTCAACAACAATATCTACGCTGTGTAAAAGTTTCATGAAGATCCATCGAGTGGTTTCAGAGTTGCGGTCGATAAGAGCTGTCCTTGGTCAACCATGGCTCATCTCCAACTTTAGCCTATAGAAGCCCCGATATCTATCTAAGCAATGTTAAACATGAATTTTACACATCTGTGTTAAAACACAAAGATCGTGTAAAAGTTTCATAATGATCCCACGACAGGTGTAGAAGTAATAGCAGCTTAAAAGGCTGTCATCATGTTTTGAAGTGACCACGTCATTTCATATTCATTGTATCATTTTTGTGCGCAGGAATGCCAGTAACAAAAAGTATGCGCGTGGACTTGTTTTTTTTTTTTTTTTTTTTTTTTTTTTTTTTGAATAAGCTACTGATTTTTTTTTCTTCCTTTTGCCTTCTCTTTCCTTCTTTTTTTTTCTCTTTGTCCCTTTTTTGTGTTGGTTTTTTTTTCTCGGATTTTTTGCACATATTCGTCGTGCGCCCCGCCTGTAAATAACTGGTTCACTGTCTCAGCTTCACGTTTGTTTTCAGTCAGGCTATTGTTTTTTGATCAAACAGGCTTTGTATTTGCGGTTTTTGTCGAATTCTGTCGCCAATTCGTTGGTATTTTTCCGATCTAGAAGCTACAAGGACCCGAATGGTAAAAAAATCGCCTACATTGAGAGGAAAATCTTGTTCCTAGAAAAAAATTCCAGTCTCGCTTGTGCTCAACCGACGTACAATCCCTTTACTGTGTCCGACAGATCACGATTTGTGCCGTTTAACACATTTTACAGAACCGGGCTACCTATCGCCGATCAAAAGTTATGATGCCTCAAACTTGCATCACTTTCAGGTCCGAGTCTAGACATTGTACAAGTTAGCAATGTTCAATGAGGTAGGAAAAAGCTTACTTACCGTGTACATTTCTTTACCTAAACTAGGTCTGGAGAATGAACAATTAGCTTTACAATCATGGTTCAATTTTTAAAATCGGTCAATTTTCGAGACGATTGGAGCAAGGAAACAGGGCGAAATAAGCGAAACATGCACCCCATCCCCATATTTCATTTATCATCATCATTTCATGTTCATTGTATCATTCTTTTCATGTTCATCGCCTGTAAATAACCTATATAGCGTTGCACGGGCGTAAAAACACCAACTCACTCACTTCTTAAATCGTATAGTGTTTTCCAACAAACAATGAAAAGTTCAGGATCAGGAACAAGTTCTGAAACACCAAAGAATAATTTAAAAAAAAAATCAGACAAAAATGTGTTTCAATGTAATGAGGCCCTATTGTTGCACAGACAGGAAGTGCACATCTTTATCTACATTGTGTGAAAGTTTCATGAAGATCCCTTGAGTGGTTTTGCAGTAGCGGGCGATAGGAGCTGCTTTCCGTTAACCATTGCCCAACTCCATGTTTCGTTGCTGGAAACCCGGATACCACTGCGATCAAAGTTTAACATGGATTCTAGACATCTGTGATGTATCACCAAGATTGTGTGAAAGTTTCATTAAGATCCACTGATTGATATAGAAGAAATTGCAGATGGAGCCTTTGTCATTCGATCACATCATCATTGCCCCTACCCACCACTCCCCCTTTTCCAGTGGTGTATCATCCCTTTCCTGTTCCTATTTTTTGTTTTTTGTTCCTATGTGTATTTTGTTCTTTTCAACTTTCGATAACTTACGGGAAGACCTACAATTAATTGGCGGTTGGTACATGTAGTTGGGTGATCGGTTTATTCTTGAAATATGGGTTTTGAAGCTTGTAGAATTGAACTTTTTTGTCACTTTTGACGAGTCACTGCTTTCTCTTGCCTTGTAACAGGAGCGTAAAAATGGTCAAATCTATAGTCTATTCAGAGTAGAGTTCAGGGAAACCATGACATTTGAGATTGGTCATAATGAACTCAATGCATTGAAGCTGAAAAATCGGTTTTTTCGTCATTTCGCATGATACACCTAACTTGAGAACGACACAAGATAGAGACTTGCAGTTTTTTGCATCGGGTTGCCCGTTAAAAAGTACTGCCCCTACGGGGCTGATTTTTCAATTTCGTGACGATAAGAGTACGGGAACATGCCCAAATGAGCACAAATTGATATCTGCAAAGTGGTCAACATGGTAACCGTAACCCCAACCCTCCCAAAAATATTTTTTTCGAGTTTTTCATCCAAAAACTTAATACGAATCACTCATCGGTTTTCTTCCCTGACCTCCCTGTTTCTTGATAAAAAATTCTGTAGAAAAATACGCGAAAAACACACTTTTTAAGAAAAAAGGGTTAGGGTTAGGGTTAAGGGTTAGGGTTAGGGTCGGGGTTAGGGTTAGGGTCAGTTTTATGGTCAGGGTTAGGGTTAGGGTTAAGGGTTAGGGTTAAGGGTTAGGGTTAGAGTTAGAAGGTTAGGGTTAGGGTTAGACGGTTAAGGGTTAGGGTTAAGTATCGGGTTAGGTAATTAGGGGTAACCCTTATCTGCACATTCCGCCAACGGTAAACCGTCTTGGTTGCGTATGAATAAAGGGTTAGTGTCAGGGTTAAGGGTTAGGGTTAGCCGGAACTTCTTTTTGAAAATTTTAATTACAAACTTTACATGCTAATATCTCAGTCATTTCTTAACCGATTTAAACGATCAAAATCGCGTTGGAAAGTATTTTTAATAAGCTTTTCAACTAAATGGAGCGGATGAGCATAGACGCTCGGATTGATTACAAAAAGAAAGAAAATAAAAATCTACTTACCCCAATCTTTTACAGAAACGGCCTTCGTCTTTCTTGTTTGTCATAATCGTCTTGTCCTGTAAATGTTCTGTAACAAAAAGGGGTAAAACGTATGAGTTATTTGCACATCCAACACTTTCGCATGAAAAAATACGAAATTCAGGATCAATAGTTCAGGATCAATTTTAGACGAAAAGGACATTAAACCGCCCTTCGATCCCCACAAAGTCAATCGTGAATGGTTATGACAGGAAAAGGTAGTCAACAACAATATCTACGCTGTGTAAAAGTTTCATGAAGATCCATCGAGTGGTTTCAGAGTTGCGGTCGATAAGAGCTGTCCTTGGTCAACCATGGCTCATCTCCAACTTTAGCCTATAGAAGCCCCGATATCTATCTAAGCAATGTTAAACATGAATTTTACACATCTGTGTTAAAACACAAAGATCGTGTAAAAGTTTCATAATGATCCCACGACAGGTGTAGAAGTAATAGCAGCTTAAAAGGCTGTCATCATGTTTTGAAGTGACCACGTCATTTCATATTCATTGTATCATTTTTGTGCGCAGGAATGCCAGTAACAAAAAGTATGCGCGTGGACTTGGTTTTTTTTTTTTTTTTTTTTTTTTTTTTTTTTTTGAATAAGCTACTGATTTTTTTTTCTTCCTTTTGCCTTCTCTTTCCTTCTTTTTTTTTCTCTTTGTCCCTTTTTTGTGTTCGTTTTTTTTTTCTCGGATTTTTTGCACATATTCGTCGTGCGCCCCGCCTGTAAATAACTGGTTCACTGTCTCAGCTTCACGTTTGTTTTCAGTCAGGCTATTGTTTTTTGATCAAACAGGCTTTGTATTTGCGGTTTTTGTCGAATTCTGTCGCCAATTCGTTGGTATTTTTCCGATCTAGAAGCTACAAGGACCCGAATGGTAAAAAAATCGCCTACATTGAGAGGAAAATCTTGTTCCTAGAAAAAAATTCCAGTCTCGCTTGTGCTCAACCGACGTACAATCCCTTTACTGTGTCCGACAGATCACGATTTGTGCCGTTTAACACATTTTACAGAACCGGGCTACCTATCGCCGATCAAAAGTTATGATGCCTCAAACTTGCATCACTTTCAGGTCCGAGTCTAGACATTGTACAAGTTAGCAATGTTCAATGAGGTAGGAAAAAGCTTACTTACCGTGTACATTTCTTTACCTAAACTAGGTCTGGAGAATGAACAATTAGCTTTACAATCATGGTTCAATTTTTAAAATCGGTCAATTTTCGAGACGATTGGAGCAAGGAAACAGGGCGAAATAAGCGAAACATGCACCCCATCCCCATATTTCATTTATCATCATCATTTCATGTTCATTGTATCATTCTTTTCATGTTCATCGCCTGTAAATAACCTATATAGCGTTGCACGGGCGTAAAAACACCAACTCACTCACTTCTTAAATCGTATAGTGTTTTCCAACAAACAATGAAAAGTTCAGGATCAGGAACAAGTTCTGAAACACCAAAGAATAATTTAAAAAAAAAATCAGACAAAAATGTGTTTCAATGTAATGAGGCCCTATTGTTGCACAGACAGGAAGTGCACATCTTTATCTACATTGTGTGAAAGTTTCATGAAGATCCCTTGAGTGGTTTTGCAGTAGCGGGCGATAGGAGCTGCTTTCCGTTAACCATTGCCCAACTCCATGTTTCGTTGCTGGAAACCCGGATACCACTGCGATCAAAGTTTAACATGGATTCTAGACATCTGTGATGTATCACCAAGATTGTGTGAAAGTTTCATTAAGATCCACTGATTGATATAGAAGAAATTGCAGATGGAGCCTTTGTCATTCGATCACATCATCATTGCCCCTACCCACCACTCCCCCTTTTCCAGTGGTGTATCATCCCTTTCCTGTTCCTATTTTTTGTTTTTTGTTCCTATGTGTATTTTGTTCTTTTCAACTTTCGATAACTTACGGGAAGACCTACAATTAATTGGCGGTTGGTACATGTAGTTGGGTGATCGGTTTATTCTTGAAATATGGGTTTTGAAGCTTGTAGAATTGAACTTTTTTGTCACTTTTGACGAGTCACTGCTTTCTCTTGCCTTGTAACAGGAGCGTAAAAATGGTCAAATCTATAGTCTATTCAGAGTAGAGTTCAGGGAAACCATGACATTTGAGATTGGTCATAATGAACTCAATGCATTGAAGCTGAAAAATCGGTTTTTTCGTCATTTCGCATGATACACCTAACTTGAGAACGACACAAGATAGAGACTTGCAGTTTTTTGCATCGGGTTGCCCGTTAAAAAGTACTGCCCCTACGGGGCTGATTTTTCAATTTCGTGACGATAAGAGTACGGGAACATGCCCAAATGAGCACAAATTGATATCTGCAAAGTGGTCAACATGGTAACCGTAACCCCAACCCTCCCAAAAATATTTTTTTCGAGTTTTTCATCCAAAAACTTAATACGAATCACTCATCGGTTTTCTTCCCTGACCTCCCTGTTTCTTGATAAAAAATTCTGTAGAAAAATACGCGAAAAACACACTTTTTAAGAAAAAAGGGTTAGGGTTAGGGTTAAGGGTTAGGGTTAGGGTCGGGGTTAGGGTTAGGGTCAGTTTTATGGTCAGGGTTAGGGTTAGGGTTAAGGGTTAGGGTTAAGGGTTAGGGTTAGAGTTAGAAGGTTAGGGTTAGGGTTAGACGGTTAAGGGTTAGGGTTAAGTATCGGGTTAGGTAATTAGGGGTAACCCTTATCTGCACATTCCGCCAACGGTAAACCGTCTTGGTTGCGTATGAATAAAGGGTTAGTGTCAGGGTTAAGGGTTAGGGTTAGCCGGAACTTCTTTTTGAAAATTTTAATTACAAACTTTACATGCTAATATCTCAGTCATTTCTTAACCGATTTAAACGATCAAAATCGCGTTGGAAAGTATTTTTAATAAGCTTTTCAACTAAATGGAGCGGATGAGCATAGACGCTCGGATTGATTACAAAAAGAAAGAAAATAAAAATCTACTTACCCCAATCTTTTACAGAAACGGCCTTCGTCTTTCTTGTTTGTCATAATCGTCTTGTCCTGTAAATGTTCTGTAACAAAAAGGGGTAAAACGTATGAGTTATTTGCACATCCAACACTTTCGCATGAAAAAATACGAAATTCAGGATCAATAGTTCAGGATCAATTTTAGACGAAAAGGACATTAAACCGCCCTTCGATCCCCACAAAGTCAATCGTGAATGGTTATGACAGGAAAAGGTAGTCAACAACAATATCTACGCTGTGTAAAAGTTTCATGAAGATCCATCGAGTGGTTTCAGAGTTGCGGTCGATAAGAGCTGTCCTTGGTCAACCATGGCTCATCTCCAACTTTAGCCTATAGAAGCCCCGATATCTATCTAAGCAATGTTAAACATGAATTTTACACATCTGTGTTAAAACACAAAGATCGTGTAAAAGTTTCATAATGATCCCACGACAGGTGTAGAAGTAATAGCAGCTTAAAAGGCTGTCATCATGTTTTGAAGTGACCACGTCATTTCATATTCATTGTATCATTTTTGTGCGCAGGAATGCCAGTAACAAAAAGTATGCGCGTGGACTTGGTTTTTTTTTTTTTTTTTTTTTTTTTTTTTTTTTTGAATAAGCTACTGATTTTTTTTTCTTCCTTTTGCCTTCTCTTTCCTTCTTTTTTTTTCTCTTTGTCCCTTTTTTGTGTTCGTTTTTTTTTTCTCGGATTTTTTGCACATATTCGTCGTGCGCCTGTAAATAACTGGTTCACTGTCTCAGCTTCACGTTTGTTTTCAGTCAGGCTATTGTTTTTTGATCAAACAGGCTTTGTATTTGCGGTTTTTGTCGAATTCTGTCGCCAATTCGTTGGTATTTTTCCGATCTAGAAGCTACAAGGACCCGAATGGTAAAAAAATCGCCTACATTGAGAGGAAAATCTTGTTCCTAGAAAAAAATTCCAGTCTCGCTTGTGCTCAACCGACGTACAATCCCTTTACTGTGTCCGACAGATCACGATTTGTGCCGTTTAACACATTTTACAGAACCGGGCTACCTATCGCCGATCAAAAGTTATGATGCCTCAAACTTGCATCACTTTCAGGTCCGAGTCTAGACATTGTACAAGTTAGCAATGTTCAATGAGGTAGGAAAAAGCTTACTTACCGTGTACATTTCTTTACCTAAACTAGGTCTGGAGAATGAACAATTAGCTTTACAATCATGGTTCAATTTTTAAAATCGGTCAATTTTCGAGACGATTGGAGCAAGGAAACAGGGCGAAATAAGCGAAACATGCACCCCATCCCCATATTTCATTTATCATCATCATTTCATGTTCATTGTATCATTCTTTTCATGTTCATCGCCTGTAAATAACCTATATAGCGTTGCACGGGCGTAAAAACACCAACTCACTCACTTCTTAAATCGTATAGTGTTTTCCAACAAACAATGAAAAGTTCAGGATCAGGAACAAGTTCTGAAACACCAAAGAATAATTTAAAAAAAAAATCAGACAAAAATGTGTTTCAATGTAATGAGGCCCTATTGTTGCACAGACAGGAAGTGCACATCTTTATCTACATTGTGTGAAAGTTTCATGAAGATCCCTTGAGTGGTTTTGCAGTAGCGGGCGATAGGAGCTGCTTTCCGTTAACCATTGCCCAACTCCATGTTTCGTTGCTGGAAACCCGGATACCACTGCGATCAAAGTTTAACATGGATTCTAGACATCTGTGATGTATCACCAAGATTGTGTGAAAGTTTCATTAAGATCCACTGATTGATATAGAAGAAATTGCAGATGGAGCCTTTGTCATTCGATCACATCATCATTGCCCCTACCCACCACTCCCCCTTTTCCAGTGGTGTATCATCCCTTTCCTGTTCCTATTTTTTGTTTTTTGTTCCTATGTGTATTTTGTTCTTTTCAACTTTCGATAACTTACGGGAAGACCTACAATTAATTGGCGGTTGGTACATGTAGTTGGGTGATCGGTTTATTCTTGAAATATGGGTTTTGAAGCTTGTAGAATTGAACTTTTTTGTCACTTTTGACGAGTCACTGCTTTCTCTTGCCTTGTAACAGGAGCGTAAAAATGGTCAAATCTATAGTCTATTCAGAGTAGAGTTCAGGGAAACCATGACATTTGAGATTGGTCATAATGAACTCAATGCATTGAAGCTGAAAAATCGGTTTTTTCGTCATTTCGCATGATACACCTAACTTGAGAACGACACAAGATAGAGACTTGCAGTTTTTTGCATCGGGTTGCCCGTTAAAAAGTACTGCCCCTACGGGGCTGATTTTTCAATTTCGTGACGATAAGAGTACGGGAACATGCCCAAATGAGCACAAATTGATATCTGCAAAGTGGTCAACATGGTAACCGTAACCCCAACCCTCCCAAAAATATTTTTTTCGAGTTTTTCATCCAAAAACTTAATACGAATCACTCATCGGTTTTCTTCCCTGACCTCCCTGTTTCTTGATAAAAAATTCTGTAGAAAAATACGCGAAAAACACACTTTTTAAGAAAAAAGGGTTAGGGTTAGGGTTAAGGGTTAGGGTTAGGGTCGGGGTTAGGGTTAGGGTCAGTTTTATGGTCAGGGTTAGGGTTAGGGTTAAGGGTTAGGGTTAAGGGTTAGGGTTAGAGTTAGAAGGTTAGGGTTAGGGTTAGACGGTTAAGGGTTAGGGTTAAGTATCGGGTTAGGTAATTAGGGGTAACCCTTATCTGCACATTCCGCCAACGGTAAACCGTCTTGGTTGCGTATGAATAAAGGGTTAGTGTCAGGGTTAAGGGTTAGGGTTAGCCGGAACTTCTTTTTGAAAATTTTAATTACAAACTTTACATGCTAATATCTCAGTCATTTCTTAACCGATTTAAACGATCAAAATCGCGTTGGAAAGTATTTTTAATAAGCTTTTCAACTAAATGGAGCGGATGAGCATAGACGCTCGGATTGATTACAAAAAGAAAGAAAATAAAAATCTACTTACCCCAATCTTTTACAGAAACGGCCTTCGTCTTTCTTGTTTGTCATAATCGTCTTGTCCTGTAAATGTTCTGTAACAAAAAGGGGTAAAACGTATGAGTTATTTGCACATCCAACACTTTCGCATGAAAAAATACGAAATTCAGGATCAATAGTTCAGGATCAATTTTAGACGAAAAGGACATTAAACCGCCCTTCGATCCCCACAAAGTCAATCGTGAATGGTTATGACAGGAAAAGGTAGTCAACAACAATATCTACGCTGTGTAAAAGTTTCATGAAGATCCATCGAGTGGTTTCAGAGTTGCGGTCGATAAGAGCTGTCCTTGGTCAACCATGGCTCATCTCCAACTTTAGCCTATAGAAGCCCCGATATCTATCTAAGCAATGTTAAACATGAATTTTACACATCTGTGTTAAAACACAAAGATCGTGTAAAAGTTTCATAATGATCCCACGACAGGTGTAGAAGTAATAGCAGCTTAAAAGGCTGTCATCATGTTTTGAAGTGACCACGTCATTTCATATTCATTGTATCATTTTTGTGCGCAGGAATGCCAGTAACAAAAAGTATGCGCGTGGACTTGGTTTTTTTTTTTTTTTTTTTTTTTTTTTTTTTTTTGAATAAGCTACTGATTTTTTTTTCTTCCTTTTGCCTTCTCTTTCCTTCTTTTTTTTTCTCTTTGTCCCTTTTTTGTGTTCGTTTTTTTTTTCTCGGATTTTTTGCACATATTCGTCGTGCGCCTGTAAATAACTGGTTCACTGTCTCAGCTTCACGTTTGTTTTCAGTCAGGCTATTGTTTTTTGATCAAACAGGCTTTGTATTTGCGGTTTTTGTCGAATTCTGTCGCCAATTCGTTGGTATTTTTCCGATCTAGAAGCTACAAGGACCCGAATGGTAAAAAAATCGCCTACATTGAGAGGAAAATCTTGTTCCTAGAAAAAAATTCCAGTCTCGCTTGTGCTCAACCGACGTACAATCCCTTTACTGTGTCCGACAGATCACGATTTGTGCCGTTTAACACATTTTACAGAACCGGGCTACCTATCGCCGATCAAAAGTTATGATGCCTCAAACTTGCATCACTTTCAGGTCCGAGTCTAGACATTGTACAAGTTAGCAATGTTCAATGAGGTAGGAAAAAGCTTACTTACCGTGTACATTTCTTTACCTAAACTAGGTCTGGAGAATGAACAATTAGCTTTACAATCATGGTTCAATTTTTAAAATCGGTCAATTTTCGAGACGATTGGAGCAAGGAAACAGGGCGAAATAAGCGAAACATGCACCCCATCCCCATATTTCATTTATCATCATCATTTCATGTTCATTGTATCATTCTTTTCATGTTCATCGCCTGTAAATAACCTATATAGCGTTGCACGGGCGTAAAAACACCAACTCACTCACTTCTTAAATCGTATAGTGTTTTCCAACAAACAATGAAAAGTTCAGGATCAGGAACAAGTTCTGAAACACCAAAGAATAATTTAAAAAAAAAATCAGACAAAAATGTGTTTCAATGTAATGAGGCCCTATTGTTGCACAGACAGGAAGTGCACATCTTTATCTACATTGTGTGAAAGTTTCATGAAGATCCCTTGAGTGGTTTTGCAGTAGCGGGCGATAGGAGCTGCTTTCCGTTAACCATTGCCCAACTCCATGTTTCGTTGCTGGAAACCCGGATACCACTGCGATCAAAGTTTAACATGGATTCTAGACATCTGTGATGTATCACCAAGATTGTGTGAAAGTTTCATTAAGATCCACTGATTGATATAGAAGAAATTGCAGATGGAGCCTTTGTCATTCGATCACATCATCATTGCCCCTACCCACCACTCCCCCTTTTCCAGTGGTGTATCATCCCTTTCCTGTTCCTATTTTTTGTTTTTTGTTCCTATGTGTATTTTGTTCTTTTCAACTTTCGATAACTTACGGGAAGACCTACAATTAATTGGCGGTTGGTACATGTAGTTGGGTGATCGGTTTATTCTTGAAATATGGGTTTTGAAGCTTGTAGAATTGAACTTTTTTGTCACTTTTGACGAGTCACTGCTTTCTCTTGCCTTGTAACAGGAGCGTAAAAATGGTCAAATCTATAGTCTATTCAGAGTAGAGTTCAGGGAAACCATGACATTTGAGATTGGTCATAATGAACTCAATGCATTGAAGCTGAAAAATCGGTTTTTTCGTCATTTCGCATGATACACCTAACTTGAGAACGACACAAGATAGAGACTTGCAGTTTTTTGCATCGGGTTGCCCGTTAAAAAGTACTGCCCCTACGGGGCTGATTTTTCAATTTCGTGACGATAAGAGTACGGGAACATGCCCAAATGAGCACAAATTGATATCTGCAAAGTGGTCAACATGGTAACCGTAACCCCAACCCTCCCAAAAATATTTTTTTCGAGTTTTTCATCCAAAAACTTAATACGAATCACTCATCGGTTTTCTTCCCTGACCTCCCTGTTTCTTGATAAAAAATTCTGTAGAAAAATACGCGAAAAACACACTTTTTAAGAAAAAAGGGTTAGGGTTAGGGTTAAGGGTTAGGGTTAGGGTCGGGGTTAGGGTTAGGGTCAGTTTTATGGTCAGGGTTAGGGTTAGGGTTAAGGGTTAGGGTTAAGGGTTAGGGTTAGAGTTAGAAGGTTAGGGTTAGGGTTAGACGGTTAAGGGTTAGGGTTAAGTATCGGGTTAGGTAATTAGGGGTAACCCTTATCTGCACATTCCGCCAACGGTAAACCGTCTTGGTTGCGTATGAATAAAGGGTTAGTGTCAGGGTTAAGGGTTAGGGTTAGCCGGAACTTCTTTTTGAAAATTTTAATTACAAACTTTACATGCTAATATCTCAGTCATTTCTTAACCGATTTAAACGATCAAAATCGCGTTGGAAAGTATTTTTAATAAGCTTTTCAACTAAATGGAGCGGATGAGCATAGACGCTCGGATTGATTACAAAAAGAAAGAAAATAAAAATCTACTTACCCCAATCTTTTACAGAAACGGCCTTCGTCTTTCTTGTTTGTCATAATCGTCTTGTCCTGTAAATGTTCTGTAACAAAAAGGGGTAAAACGTATGAGTTATTTGCACATCCAACACTTTCGCATGAAAAAATACGAAATTCAGGATCAATAGTTCAGGATCAATTTTAGACGAAAAGGACATTAAACCGCCCTTCGATCCCCACAAAGTCAATCGTGAATGGTTATGACAGGAAAAGGTAGTCAACAACAATATCTACGCTGTGTAAAAGTTTCATGAAGATCCATCGAGTGGTTTCAGAGTTGCGGTCGATAAGAGCTGTCCTTGGTCAACCATGGCTCATCTCCAACTTTAGCCTATAGAAGCCCCGATATCTATCTAAGCAATGTTAAACATGAATTTTACACATCTGTGTTAAAACACAAAGATCGTGTAAAAGTTTCATAATGATCCCACGACAGGTGTAGAAGTAATAGCAGCTTAAAAGGCTGTCATCATGTTTTGAAGTGACCACGTCATTTCATATTCATTGTATCATTTTTGTGCGCAGGAATGCCAGTAACAAAAAGTATGCGCGTGGACTTGTTTTTTTTTTTTTTTTTTTTTTTTTTTTTTTTTGAATAAGCTACTGATTTTTTTTTCTTCCTTTTGCCTTCTCTTTCCTTCTTTTTTTTTCTCTTTGTCCCTTTTTTGTGTTGGTTTTTTTTTCTCGGATTTTTTGCACATATTCGTCGTGCGCCCCGCCTGTAAATAACTGGTTCACTGTCTCAGCTTCACGTTTGTTTTCAGTCAGGCTATTGTTTTTTGATCAAACAGGCTTTGTATTTGCGGTTTTTGTCGAATTCTGTCGCCAATTCGTTGGTATTTTTCCGATCTAGAAGCTACAAGGACCCGAATGGTAAAAAAATCGCCTACATTGAGAGGAAAATCTTGTTCCTAGAAAAAAATTCCAGTCTCGCTTGTGCTCAACCGACGTACAATCCCTTTACTGTGTCCGACAGATCACGATTTGTGCCGTTTAACACATTTTACAGAACCGGGCTACCTATCGCCGATCAAAAGTTATGATGCCTCAAACTTGCATCACTTTCAGGTCCGAGTCTAGACATTGTACAAGTTAGCAATGTTCAATGAGGTAGGAAAAAGCTTACTTACCGTGTACATTTCTTTACCTAAACTAGGTCTGGAGAATGAACAATTAGCTTTACAATCATGGTTCAATTTTTAAAATCGGTCAATTTTCGAGACGATTGGAGCAAGGAAACAGGGCGAAATAAGCGAAACATGCACCCCATCCCCATATTTCATTTATCATCATCATTTCATGTTCATTGTATCATTCTTTTCATGTTCATCGCCTGTAAATAACCTATATAGCGTTGCACGGGCGTAAAAACACCAACTCACTCACTTCTTAAATCGTATAGTGTTTTCCAACAAACAATGAAAAGTTCAGGATCAGGAACAAGTTCTGAAACACCAAAGAATAATTTAAAAAAAAAATCAGACAAAAATGTGTTTCAATGTAATGAGGCCCTATTGTTGCACAGACAGGAAGTGCACATCTTTATCTACATTGTGTGAAAGTTTCATGAAGATCCCTTGAGTGGTTTTGCAGTAGCGGGCGATAGGAGCTGCTTTCCGTTAACCATTGCCCAACTCCATGTTTCGTTGCTGGAAACCCGGATACCACTGCGATCAAAGTTTAACATGGATTCTAGACATCTGTGATGTATCACCAAGATTGTGTGAAAGTTTCATTAAGATCCACTGATTGATATAGAAGACATTGCAGATGGAGCCTTTGTCATTCGATCACATCATCATTGCCCCTACCCACCACTCCCCCTTTTCCAGTGGTGTATCATCCCTTTCCTGTTCCTATTTTTTGTTTTTTGTTCCTATGTGTATTTTGTTCTTTTCAACTTTCGATAACTTACGGGAAGACCTACAATTAATTGGCGGTTGGTACATGTAGTTGGGTGATCGGTTTATTCTTGAAATATGGGTTTTGAAGCTTGTAGAATTGAACTTTTTTGTCACTTTTGACGAGTCACTGCTTTCTCTTGCCTTGTAACAGGAGCGTAAAAATGGTCAAATCTATAGTCTATTCAGAGTAGAGTTCAGGGAAACCATGACATTTGAGATTGGTCATAATGAACTCAATGCATTGAAGCTGAAAAATCGGTTTTTTCGTCATTTCGCATGATACACCTAACTTGAGAACGACACAAGATAGAGACTTGCAGTTTTTTGCATCGGGTTGCCCGTTAAAAAGTACTGCCCCTACGGGGCTGATTTTTCAATTTCGTGACGATAAGAGTACGGGAACATGCCCAAATGAGCACAAATTGATATCTGCAAAGTGGTCAACATGGTAACCGTAACCCCAACCCTCCCAAAAATATTTTTTTCGAGTTTTTCATCCAAAAACTTAATACGAATCACTCATCGGTTTTCTTCCCTGACCTCCCTGTTTCTTGATAAAAAATTCTGTAGAAAAATACGCGAAAAACACACTTTTTAAGAAAAAAGGGTTAGGGTTAGGGTTAAGGGTTAGGGTTAGGGTTAGGGTTAGGGTTAGGGTTAGGGTTAGGGTTAGGGTTAGGGTTAGGGTTAGGGTTAGGGTTAGGGGTTAGGGTTAGGGTTAGGGTTAGGGTTAGGGTTAGGGTTAGGGTTAGGGTTAGGGTTAGGGGTTAGGGTTAGGGTTAGGGTTAGGGTTAGGGTTAGGGTTAGGGTTAGGGTTAGGGTTAGGGTTAGGGTTAGGGTTAGGGGTTAGGGTTAGGGTTAGGGGAACGCGGGATTTTCGTAACCATTTACCGTTCCCCTAATCAAATTAGGGGAGCCAGCGGTATAAATCGGTAATTGGTAACCTTTATGCGGTAAAGGGTTTCTTTTCGGCGGTATTTTACCATTCCCGTTGCACTTTGGATCGGGAATGGCGGGAAAATGGTTACCTATGGTAACCTTTTTGCGTGATAGGTTACTAAGGTCCAATGAAAAAAAACTAAGTCCAACTTTTTTTTGGACGTCTTAACAAGTTGAGTTTATTTTTCGTTTTAGACCATTTTGAACACTTTGAGATACTTTTGTCGGTACGTTTTTTTTTCTGATGTTTTTTTCCTTATGATCATTAATGGTTGGCACGCTACCCTTTTTGTTGTAATTATATCTTCAGGTTCTTTGAATTTACAAACAATGGGTTAATATTAAATATATACCACATTAAAAGTCAATATCTTACCTCTGAACATGTTGAAATAATGCCAAAGTTGGGTAAGATAATTTATTTGCGGTATTAGGATTCATGTGTTTTTTTTAGCATAATGTTTCAACAATAACTAAATTCTTTATGAAAACCATGTCATAATTGTCTCAAAGAGTCGAAATATGATTTACAGCACCAATCTTTTTTGTTTAAGATAGATTTTGTTCAAAATCAGTGGGTTTTTTAATACTTTATATTCATAATGGAAATCTTACATTTTTCTTTATGGTAAAGTCATTAACTTATCGAAATGAATATAAAATGTTTGAATTTGTTCTTTTATTATAAAACCTAAGAATAATCATTCCTAAAATTGGCAATACAGGGCAATGACCCTAATAATATACATGCATACATCCATACATTCATACATACATACATACATACATACATACATACATACATACATACATACATACATACATACATACATACATACATACATACATACATACATACATACATACATACATACATACATATATACATACATATATACATACATACATACATACATACATACATACATACATACATACATACATACATACATACATACATACATACATACATACATACATACATACATACATGTTTATTGATTGTTTTATTTTTTTTTATTTTTATTTTTTTTTTTGGTTTCTTATTCAATTATTTTTCTTTTGTTTTCATATTATTTTTTTTTCTTTTTTTTTACTTTTTTACAGTTTTGTTTTCATATATTCATGACATTCTGGCTACTTGTTAGCAATACGTAGCAACCAGTACTATACTGGTTGCAACACTTCCAATGAGTAAAAGCAATAGTACAATTGCAAATATGTTCCAAAAACGCTTTCCCTTGGACTTTTGTTCCAAATCCACCTCCGCTATTGCCAAACGTGACAAAAGTTCCCTATGATTTTGATTCAAACATTCTACTGGATTTAATTCAGCCATTTCGATTTGGTTAGACATTATTGATATGAATAAATTGTGAGAAGCTAAGGTTATTGTTTAAACGTGATTTATATATAAATAACTGAAAAATTTCAAAAGATCTAGGATTTCTTGAAATTTGGAAAAACCAGGACTAAAAATAGAATATGAAAATTTACAAAAGCTTGCAATGGAAATTTCTGAATGATTGTGATATTCATCAAATATGAATTAAAACATAGGTTACATCTTTCATAATACAATTTTGGAAAAACCAGCATATTGAAAAGTTTTTGAAAATTCCCAATTTAGTATTATATTCAACTGTAAATTTCCTATTTTCATAGAAGTTGAAAAAGCTTTTCCTAGATAAAGTGATAAGAAAACTGAAGTTGTTTCAAAGATAATGTCTGATAAATTGGATACTATTGTTACATTTGAAAATCTTGAAGACTTGATGCTAGTGTATGCACATGTCGTTGACCTTCACCAATGCCATTTAAACAAAAGTACATTTCAGATGTATTTAATGTCAAAGACAGCCAAAGATTGTGTTAAGACATTTTGTGATGTTCTAAACATCAAGTACAAATTGGAGTTTCATTAAATAAAGAAAAGAAATGAAGAAAAGGATATATCAAAATAAATAAAAAGTATAAAAAAAATAAAATAAATAATGAAAAATATAAAAAATGACAAGATTAAAATATGCACTTGCGAGTAGTGAGTTTTGTCGCTAATCTTTTGAAAATTTTAAACATCTGGTTGACTGGAAAATGAAAAAAAAAATCAAAATTAGTTTTAAAAAAAAAACTTTCGTATTTCTTTTAGACAGAATTTACCAAAAAAAATATTTGTATATCTTTTGTATGAAAGAGTCAATTTACCGCAAAAGGTAGCAATTTACCGTTAAAATGTAATCATACACCGCAAAATGTAGCAATTTACCGTTAAAATGTAATCATACACCGCAAAATGTAGCAATTTACCACATCAATGTAGTCCATTACCGCCAAATGTTACCATTTACCGCACCTTTGTAGTAATTTACCGCAAATTTCCTTGTACCGCAAAAAAGTCACTGTTTACCGCATTAATGTAGTCGATTACCGCAAAATGTTACCATTTACCGCAGCAATGACGAAATTTACCGCAAATTACAGACGGTAAAGGTATAAAATTACCTTTATAGTTGCGGTAAATATAAGCATCTTTGCGGTAGATGGATACATTTTTGGCGGTATTACCAACTTTGTAGCCATTACCGCAACTATGTATTTATTTACCGCATTTTGTAGTAATTTACCGCATTATGTAATCATTTACCGCAAACAATCAATATTTTACCGCAAAAAGGTTTCTCTATACCGCAAATATGTTGCCATTATCCCATCTATGTATCCATTTACCGCATTTTGTAGTAATTTACCGCATAATGTAATCATTTACCGCAAACAATCAATATTTTACCGCAAAAAGGTTTCTCTATACCGCAAATATGTTGCCATTATCCCATCTATGTATCCATTTACCGCAATAATGTAGTCAACGGTAATGTTAACATTGTAGCCATTTACCGTTATCGTTATGCGGTGAATGGTAACAACTTTGCGGTATAAAGCAACGTGTTTGCGGTAAAATATTGATTTTCTGCGGTAAATGACTACAAAATGCGGTAAATGACTTCGTATTATAGTTAAGAGATCAATTTAGGTGGTATTTTATATTTTATGTATTTTTTCTAGCTTGGTGTGCTTTAGATAGTTTATACTTGTTTGTAAGATTATGAAGGCGCAATTGTATATGTAAATTTGTATGAGGTTGAAAATTATAGGTATATTTGTTTTATGTATGTTAGCTGAATATCTTTTCGGTAAAAGTTAAAGACTGAAATTCATCTTTTTCCTTTCCCTCAGAGCATTGCAACAAGTACTAACAATGTCACATCTCTTTTTTGTATTTGATTTGCGAACTTTGATTGCTTATAACTTTGTCATCTTTCAACTGGTCTTCAAAATTGAATTATGATTGCAAAGCTGATTTTTTTTCTCTTTACAAAAAGTGTTCGGCAAATATTATGCAATGAAGTAAGCTTTATCCTACATCTCTTAGACTTGCTAAATATGCAAATAAAGGCCTATTTATTATTTTCCAGATGCAAACTTTGATTGAGTATAACTATGTCGTCTCTTACGTGATGTTTAAAACTGAAACATTATTGTTAAGAAAAACGTTTTCTCGAAGAAAAGTAATTTAAATCAAAGCAATGTAAGGCAGATTTCCTTACAATTTGAACATTGCTACACATACCAACATTGATCTATTTAAAAAAAAAAATATTGGATATGAAATTAAATTTTCTCATATGTCTGTAATCTCTTAATTTTTAGCCATGACTGTAAAGCTGGTTGTGTATGTGTGTATATGAGATTCGTATTAAGTTTTTTGATGAAAAACTTGAAAATAATGTTTTTGGAAACATTGGGTCTACCATTGCCATGTTGGCCACGTTGTCGAAACCATTTTTTGCTGATTTATCCCTGTTCCCTTGCTCCAATCGTCTCGAAAATTAAAAATTGGCCCCATAGGGGCATTAATGTATTACGGGCGAGCCAATGCAAAAAACTGCAAGTCTCTAGACAAAGCCGTTTTCGAGTTAGGTGTACCATGGGCATGCAAAATGGCAAAGGTTAATTGTTAACTTTAAGTGCTTGTATCTCGGTCATCTCTTGACCGATTTTAAAAATTGAACCATGATTGTAAAGCCAATTGTTCATTCTCCAGACCTAGTTTAGGTAAAGAAATGAACACGGTAAGTAAGCTTTTTCCTACCTCATTGAACATTGCTAACTTGTACAATGTCTAGACTCGGACCTGAAAGTGACGCAAGTTTGAGGCATCATAACTTTTGATCGGCGATAGGTATCCCGGTTCTGTAAATTGTGCTAAACGGCGCAAGTCGTGTTCTGTCGGTCACAGTAAAGGGATTTGACGTCGGTTGAGTACACACGAGACTGGAATTATTATCTCTTACGTGATGTTTAAAACTGAAACATTATTGTTAAGAAAAACGTTTTCTCGAAGAAAAGTAATTTAAATCAAAGCAATGTAAGGCAGATTTCCTTACAATTTGAACATTGCTACACATACCAACATTGATCTATTTAAAAAAAAATATTGGATATGAAATTAAATTTTCTCATATGTCTGTAATCTCTTAATTTTTAGCCATGACTGTAAAGCTGGTTGTGTATGTGTGTATTTGTGTGATTGTTTGTTTGTTGGTTGGCGAGTATGTGTTTGTGTATGGTTGTGCTTTTTTCCCATGTGTGTAATTGTGCGTGAGATTAAATGCAAGTTTGTGTTGACTTATGTAATATTTCGTATGCTTGTGCGTGAAAGTGAAAGTGTGTGTGATATTGTGTATCTATGTTTATGAATTTCGAATGTGTGTGTGATACTGTGCCTTTTTGTGAATTTCTCTGTGTGTATGTGTGTGGATGTGAATGTGTGTATGTGTGTGTAATATTGTGCATAATTGTATACTGGTGTGCAAAGTGTTGTTTGTGTATGTGATGTCATGCATATATGTGTGAATGCGAATGTGTATGTGAAATTGTGTATTTTTTGTGTATTTCTATGTTTGCGTGTGAATATGTCTGTGTGTGTATGTGTGTGTGTTTGTGTGTATGTGTGATATTGTGTATGATTGTATATTCGGTTTAAAATGTTGTATGTGATAATGTACATGCGTGTTAATTTGTATATTTATGTATTTGTGTGTGTGAATGTGAATGTCTGTGTAATATTGTGTATTTATGTGTATTTCTGAGCGTTTATATGATTGTGTGTATGTCTTTGATATTGTGCTTGATTTTATATATGTGTGTGAATTGATGTGTATGTGATTGTGTATATGTTTTTTTGTGGTTTTGTATGTGCACGTGTAAAAGTGAAATTGCGTGTGAAATTGTGTAATTTTGTGTATTTAAGTTTGTGAATGCGAATGTGTGTTGTATTTTGTGTTTTTGTGAATTTCTGAGTGTGTGTGAATGTGAATATGTATATGTGTGTGTAATATTGTGTAGAATGGTATAATGGTGTGTAAAGTGTATGTGTATGTGATTGTGTACATGTTTTTATATGGTTTTGTGTGTGCGTGTTTGAATGTGAAATTGTGTATGAAATGGTGTAATTTTGTGTATTTTTGTGTGTGAATATGTGTTTTGGATATATGTGTGTAAAAGTTTTGTTTGTGGATGTGTTTGATGGTGTAAATGTGTGTTTATTTGTTTCTTTGTGTGTGTGCATGTGAATGTGTCCATGTGTATGATTATATATTTGTG
>OZ020314.1:3000000-3189933 GCA_963971305.1 Arcuatula senhousia
CCTAGCTATGTTGGTGTTAGGACCCCTTAAGTACTGTGGATTTTTAATTTGTATTTGAGATTGCAACTTTGAAAATCTTCACAACAGATTAGATTAAAAGTGTACCAGGTGATCAATTCAGGCTTCATGGCACCTCTATTTTAAAATACATCCAGTTTAGTAGTTAAGAATGATTTTCTTTTTCAAGGAATAACAGCAGCAAGAATTAGGACTCTTTAAAGCAAGTTTCAGCAAAAGTAGGACAAGAAAGCCCAGACCAGATTACAAGTGTATTGCTACGGAAGTATACTGCAACCCTCTCACAGGTTGGTCATTTTACTTTTTTTTTTCTCTCAAATATATCTTTAAAAGCTACATCAATGCAGTTTTATAGCGATCATTTATTACATTTATTATTTTCTTAGTCTATTATATATGAAGGTAATTACAAAATAATTGAACTGTCATGACAAATCTCAATCATCCAGATAGACAATACAAAACAAGGAAAAACATACTGAATAAGTTGGAGATTGTAATGGTCTTGATTTGCTACAGGCATTTGAACAGAAATGATGCGTTGAACCAGGTTTTATTATTTCCCTGTCATTACACTCAAAGGGTTCAGTATCAACACAAAGCAACAATGTTCTAAGACAAAGTCAGGATAAAATTACCTTTTGTCTTGTCTGGATGAATGCCATTAAAAATTCGTTTGGCAAGGAAATTTTTGACAAAATTTGTACAGTGCATGTATTGGATATATAGCGATATAGAGCAAAATGCTTAAGGTCAGGATTCTGGCAAGTAAATTACAATTAACTGTCAGTGGGAGAGTTCAAGGTCATAGCTAGACCTTATATTATACAATTGTTGACTGATCATGAGGGAAACAGTACATTTGTTTCCACGAGGTACATGTACTTACTATTTCACGAGGCGCGTATGTACTGTTTTCCGAATGACCAGTAAACAATTGTTTTATTATACTGAATCGGTAAACAACTTAACTAAAGCCACGCCTACTGCTTAATCTTTACCTTGTATACAGTTATACTCCAGCCATGCCTACTGCCAATCATACAAAAACCCCGCGAAAAAGTATTACGGTACTATTACCCTAGGGAAATAGTTTTTACTATAACCCTAGGGAAATACACATGTACATGTAGTACTTTTACCAAATTCAAGATGTAATAGTTAAAATGTTTACCTGCATTTTATATAGAAAAAATCTACTGAGGTATAATAATTATATTTATTGCATTTATATGACATTATGTTTTTTTTCATGTATTTTAATTAATTTTTTTTTTTAAAGGTGCTCAATATGAATGATACTGAAATCCAGTGGGCCTGTGACCCTTTAGGTCACACCCAGGCTGTCCATTCAAATCATTACAGGCAAAGGTCAACATTTATCGAGAGGGTTAAAACTCATGTATCTTAAGGACATGAATTTGTCACCCAAAGTGAAAGAGAAAGGATTGGATGATAGTGAATTAAATGGTTAGTAATTTTGAGAGTTGTAAATGCACCAGTTGCTAGCTTAGTGATGTCAATGGACTTTTTCAGGAATTAGAAAACTCCAAATAACTTCTTTATAAATAAAAAAAAATCCCAAAAATTTTAAGTCTTTTATTTTATTACAAATTCAATTTTCACGAATTTTATTACTTTTTTCAATCATGGAATCAAATCATACATATATTTAAAACATATTTTAATCATGTTATATAAGTAAGAAAAAAAGATGGTTTAGATGATGTAAGTAACAAAAAAGTCAGCAAATCACCTGATGTATTTCTTAATTGATACTTTTTAGATTTGATATTAAAGAGCATTAAGGGCAGAGGGGATAATAAAGAAGTTAATGATTAAGTATAGGATGTCATCCAGAAAATGAAGAAAGAAGGACCCTGACATTAAAAGCTAAGAAGACAATGGAGATAACAGTGATGAGGAAGAGGAAGATGAGCATCCTGCTAAAATTAAAGATAAGAGTACAAGTAGATGTAGATGGTCGACTGGTGAAATTGATCAACTAAAGAAAAATTACTTCAAAGAACAATAAGGACTAGGACTTGCCCTTCTAAGACAGACCATACAAAAAAAAAAAAAAAAAAATTCCCTACAGTTCATGTAACCTCAAACTGTTTTGTGTTTTATGTTTTATGTTTTATGTTTTATATATATGTTCACTTTTGCGTAATTAAGCAATTTAGTGTATTTTCTAAAAATCGAAACCCATCTTTTTAAATGCAAAATCAATCAAGTGTGATGAGCTATTCCCAATAAGCAAAATATGCCAAATTATGGGGGCCAATTTGTGTGCTTATCCTACTAAAGATTTTTGCAATTTTAAGAAAGCAGGGAAAGGTAATTAATTAATTGATTTTGTTGTGACAATCATTTTGACTAGATATAAGCTTGTATTTATGTAAATGGTTTTATTGTCTCGCCTGCGACTTTAGTCGCTGAAGGCGAGACATAGGTATTACTTTCCGGCGGCGGCGGCGGCAGACGGCGTAAACTTTTTTGTAAGACTTTTGTGGAAAATGAATTACAAGAAAAGTATAGTAGCTAGGCATCTGATATTTGGTATACAGACAGTACAGGTTATGGTCTACGCAACTGGCACCATGCCATTTGACCTTGACCCCAATTTTATGGTTCACTGATTCTGTGAACTTAAATGTTTTTTTGGGCCAAAATACCCCTTTGTAAGACTTTTGTGGAAAATGAATTAAGTGAAAACTATAATAGCTAGGCATCTCATAGCTGGTATACAGACACTTTGGGTTATGGTCTATGCAACCGGTGCCATGACATTTGACCTTGGCCCCATTTTCATGGTTCACTGACTCTGTGAACTTAGATTATTTTGGGGGCAAAAAAACTTCTTTGTAAGACTTTTGTGGAAAATGAATTAAGTGAAAAGTATAATAGCTAGGCATCTGATATCTGGTATACAGTCACCTGGAGTTATGGTCTATGCAACTGAAACCATGTCCTGTGACCTTGACACAATTTACATGGTTCAGTGACTCTGTCGACTTAGATTTTTTGGAACAATTAAAACTTTTGTGGAAAATAAATTAAGTTAAAAGTATAAAAGCTAGGCATCTGATATTTGGTATACGGACATTCAGGGTTTTGGTCTACACAACTGACACCATGTTGTGTGAACATGACCCCATTTTCATGGTTCAGTGACTTTGTGAACTTAGATGATTTTTGGGTGGAAAATGAGTTAAGTGAAAAGTATAATATTATAGCTATAGGCATCTGATATTTGGGAATTATGGTATACACAACTGACGTCACCATGTAATGTGACTTTGACCCCATTTTCATGGTTGAATGACTTAGTTAATGTTGGTCTTTTTTCATTGTTTCTCAATAACTATGGTATCTAGAACACACTTCAGACATTTTTGTGATGGTTAAACGGAATTCTGTCACCTGTCACATGGCCTTGACCTTAACTTTTCCAAAGGCCCGCTAGACCTTCAATGAGTTCTGTGATGGTGCCGACAGGTGAGACATACTTTAGTGTCAACTCTTGTGTTATAAAAGAAATTACTGAATTTTCTGGCGTGTCAGAAACTTAGACTTCGTGGTTTACTGAATATACTCAATATTACTTGACAATGGCTAATCAAAAAGTTTCATTACTTGTATTTCAGATGCTTGAAAATCATGCTATTATTAGTAATAAAATACTGGTTTCTTCTTTAAGTTTCTTTTTAAATTTATTCATTCCACACTGTCAATGACTGTATGAGTAAAACAAGTAAAATAGGAAATGAAAAATATATCAGACAAGATAGTGCATGAGCTTTTGGAAGTCAAAACCCTGGAGTGGCCAGATTAACTATCAAAGAAACAATACCTATTACAAAATGAAGACAATGTTATTTTAAGTAATCTATGCTGCAGATTTATATACAAATTCAATGAATGCAATAATTGAAAAAGAAGGAATATGTAAAAGTGTAACTGTTAACAATTTCAACAAACTATAAAACTGTCACAATAAGAACCAACAATAGAATTTATGACACCATTTGCCAAAATTAAATTTGGTATTTGAAAGAAGTTTCTATGGTTATCAAGTTTAAACATTTCTTTATTGTTTTTTCCTTTTTCCTAATTTAAATGAAGAAAATTGAATAATTATTTGCTCTGCTGGGTGGCCGCTGGCAAGTATACAAGTTATGGGAATGTTATACAGAATACATTGATCTGAGTAATTCATAACGACTGCTACTGAGTACTGAGTTTTAAAATGGTATTTAAAAAAAATGAAGTGTACCAGACAACTGTTCCACTTATTTATTTATTTTGAACACTGTCATGACTGTATGCACCTCATTTTTGTCTCGCTGGTGATGAATGTTGCAAAAGTTTACACTAAGGGATGGTGATTCAAGTGAAAGTGGCGGCGTCCACAATAGTTAAAGTTTTTGCTTAAGTCTGTGTTATGTGACCAACTTATGGTACATCATTGAAATTTGGTATGCAGGTGCAATAGCATTAGTATAGATCAGTTTTTAAAGCATTTCATTTGTATGCTCCTGCAGTCACAGTCTACTGACTTTGAGATTTTATACTCAATTGGCTAAATGTTAATGTTTATCTGAGTCTGTTTTATGTGAACAAGTAATGGTACACCATTGATATTTGGTATACTGTTGCATTTGCATCAACACAGATCAATTTCTTGAGTAATTGCCAGTACTGTTGTCACTTATAACATTTGCATTTTTATTAAACTTCATTTTATACTGTGTCCAGCTGCGACAGGCGAGACATGTCTTTGTGTTAACAGTGTATTTATTTCATATATAAAATCCATCATTGCAATAAAAATTAAGCTCCACAAGTTAATATGTCCATGTTAAGTCCCACAAATTAATATGTCCATATTAGGTCCCACAAGTTTATATTAAGTCCCAAAAGTTAATATGTCCATATTAAGTCCCACAAGTTAATATGTCCATATCAAGTCCCACATGTTAATATGTCCATATTTAGTCCCACAAGTTAATATGTCCATATTAAGTCCCACAAGTTAATATGACCATATTAAGTCCCACAAGTTAATATGTCTATATTAAGTCCCACAAGTTAATATGTCTATATTAAGTCCCACAAGTTAATATGTCTATATTATCCCACAAGTTAATATGTCTATATTAAGTCCCACAAGTTATTATGTCCATATTAAGTCCCATAAGTTAATATGTCCATATCAAGTCCCACATGTTAATATGTCCATATTTAGTCCCACAAGTTAATATGTCCATATTAAGTCCCACAAAATAATATGACCATATTAAGTCCCACAAGTTAATATGACCATATTAAGTCCCACAAGTTAATATGTCTATATTAAGTCTATATTAAGTCCCACAAGTTAATATGTCTATATTAAGTCTATATTAAGTCCCACAAGTTAATATGTCTTTATTAAGTCCCACAAGTTGATATCAACAACAACAACAACAAAGTTCATTTGTACCAATCAAGGTGCCCACTTTGAGCAAATCAAAATCACATGAATTATTAAACAAAATAAAAGTACCATTAAGAAATAATCATTATGATTAGGAATAGAATATGGACATAGTAAGTCCCACAAGTTCATATGGACATATTAAGTCCCACAAGATAATATGGACATAGTAAGTCCCACAAGTTAATATGGACATAGTAAGTCCCACAAGATAATATGGACATATTAAGTCCCACAAAATAATATGGACATAGTAAGTCCCACAAGTAAATATGTCCATATTAAGTCCCATAATACCAAATCCCACAATGTAGCATTCTCAGGAAAAATTATAGAAAGTCCCACAATGTTTTTCAAAAGTCCCACAATTGATAAGTCCCAGAATGTATCAAATGTTCGTCCGTCCGTCCGTCCGTCCGTACGAAATTTCCGTCAAGCTTTTCTCAGGAACCATACATGACAATGATTTGAAACTTTGTAGGATGGTTCAGTATGACAAACTGTACGTCCTAAGCGATTTTCAGACCTGTACGACATCTACTTCCTGTTTGGGACTTAGGCGAATGTGAAAATATGTGAACATAACTTTGAAAATTTCCGTCAAGCTTTTCTCAGGAACCATAAATGACAATGATTTGAAACTTGGTAGGATGGTTCAATATGACATACTGTATGTCCTAAGCGATTTTCAGACCTGTCCGACATGTACTTCCTGGTTGGGACCTAGGCGAATCTGAAAATATGTGAACATGACTATGAAAATTTCCGTCAAGCTTTTCTCAGGAACCATACATGACAATGCTTTGAAACTTGGTAGGATGGTTCAATATGACAAACTGTATGTCCTAAGATATTTTCAGACCTGTCCAACATCTACTTCCTGTTTGGGACTTAGGCGAATGTGAAAATATGTGAACATGACTGAAAATTTCCGTCAAGCTTTTCTCAGGAACCATACATGAGAATGATTTGAAACTTGATAGGATGGTTTAGTATGACAAACTATACGTCCTTAGCGATTTTGAGACCTGTCAGACATCTACTTCCTGTGGGCCTAGCGGGGGCATCCGTGTCCCATGGACACATTCCTTCTTTATTTGCTAATAACTCAAAAATAGTTTCAGATATCAAAAGTGATCAACATATTAAGTACCTGTCCTGAAATTTCGGAAAAGATCTGACTGCTGATGTGGGAGTTATTGCCCTTTTTAGCTCACCTGACCCAAAGGGTCATGTGAGCTATTGCCATCACTTTGCGTCCGCCGTCCGTCGTCTGTCGTCCGTCGTCCGTTAGCTTTTTTCAAACATCTTCTTCTCTGAAACTGCTTGGCCAAATGCAGCCAAACTTTATATGTTTGTTCCTTAGGGTATTGTGCAAAAAGTTTGCGTTGGGATTTTTGATACGTCAAAAAACATGGCCACTGTTACTAAAAATAGAACAGGGGGGTGAAATACAGTTTTTTGCAAATAACTCAAAAACGGTGACAGATATCAAAATTCTGGCAAGGGTAAAAGTGATCAGCACCTAAAGATCTACCTGCCCTGAAATTTTCAAGAAGATCCAACAACCGATGTAGGAGTTATTGCCCTTTTTCTGGATTTTTTCAAAATTTTCCACTTAATTAGCCCTATATCTTAAAAACTATACAAGATATTTTAAAAATTCAAATTGCATATGATTAAGCACATTAAGATCTACATTTCATGTAATTAGGTCAAAGCTGTGGAACCATTAATTTTAGGAGTTATGGCCCTTAAAGCATCAAAATTTACCATTTTTCATTACTTTTTCCCTGAATTTCAAAGATTAACTTGTCTGACGCCATAAGACCAACTGCATCTTAACTTGGCACACTTGTTTAATAGCTTATATGCTACAACTCTATTGTTCAGATTTTTGATTTGAAAAAAAAAATGGCTGCCAAGGCTAAAAATAGAACATAGAGCGTAAATTTCATTTTTTTGCTAATAACTCAAAAATAGTTTCAGATATCAAAAGTGATCAACATATTAAGTACCTGTCCTGAAATTTCGGAAAAGATCTGACTGCTGATGTGGGAGTTATTGCCCTTTTTAGCTCACCTGACCCAAAGGGTCATGTGAGCTATTGCCATCACTTTGCATCCGTCGTCAGTAGTCTGTCGTCTGTCGTCCGTCGTCCGTTAGCTTTTTTCAAACATCTTCTTCTCTGAAACTGCTTGGCCAAATGCAGCCAAACTTTATATGTTTGTTCCTTAGGGTATTGTGCAAAAAGTTTGCGTTGGGATTTTTGATACGTCAAAAAACATGGCCACTGTTACTAAAAATAGAACAGGGGGGTGAAATACAGTTTTTTGCAAATAACTCAAAAATGGTGACAGATATCAAAATTCTGGCATAGGGTAAAAGTGATCAGCACCTAAAGATCTACCTGCCCTGAAATTTTCAAGAAGATCCAACAACCGATGTAGGAGTTATTGCCCTTTTTCTGGATTTTTTCAAAATTTTCCACTTAATTAGCCCTATATCTTAAAAACCATACAAGATATTTTAAAAATTCAAATTGCATATGATTAAGCACATTAAGATCTACATTTCATGTAATTAGGTCAAAGCTGTGGAACCATTTATTTTAGGAGTTATGGCCCTTAAAGCATCAAAATTTACCATTTTTCATTACTTTTTCCCTGAATTTCAAAGATTAACTTGTCTGACACCATACATCCAACTTTAACCAAACTTGGCACAGTTGTTAAATAGCATAAATGCTACAAGTGTATCGTTCAGATTTTTGATTGGTCAAAAAATATGTCCGCCATGGCTAAAAAAAGAACATAGGGGTAAATTGCAGTTTTTTGCTAATAACTCAAAAATGGTAACAGATATCAAAATTCTGATTGGATACAAAAGTGATCAGCATCTCAAGATCTACCTGCTCTGAAAGTTTCAAGAAGATCCAACAATTGATGTAGGAGTTATTGCCCTTTTTAGCTCACCTGACCCGAAGGGTCATGTGAGCTATTGTCATCACTTGGCGTCCGTCGTCCGTCCGTCGTCCGTCCGTCGTCCGTCGTCCGTCGTCCGTCGTCCGTAAACTTTTTAAAACGTTAACTCCTCTGACACCATAAGTCCAATTGCAACCAAACTTGGTATGGTTGTACATTAGCATTCGGTGCTTAGAACTGATGTGGGGATTTTTGATTCGTCATAAAACATGGCCGCCATGGCTAAAAATAGAACATAGGGGTAAAATGCAGTTTTTGGGAAATAACTCAAAAACGGCTACAGATATCAAAATTCTGGCATAGGGTAAAAGTGATCAGCACCTCAAGATCTACCTACCCTGAAATTTTGAAGAAAATCCAACGACCCATGTAGGAGTTATTGCCCTTTTTGTGGATTTTTTGCAAATTTTGCACCTGTTTAGCTCAATATCTTGAAAACTATACTAGATATTTGAGAAATTTAAATTGCATATTGTTAAGCACATCAAGATCTACAAAATATGTAACAGGGTCAACGTTGTAGGACCTTTCCTTTTAGGAGTTATTGCCCTTAGAACGTCAAAATTTAGCATTTTAACAGCATTTCCTCATTACATTGAAAACGTTAACTCCTCTGACACTTTAAGTCCAAATGGACCCAAACTTGGTATAGTTGTTTATTAGCATTAGGTGTATAGAACTGATGTGGGGATTTTTGATTGGTCGTAAAACATGGCCGCTGTGGCTAAAAATAGAACATAGGATTAAATGGCAGTTTTTTGCAAATAACTCTAAAACGGTGACAGATTTCAAAATTTTGATTGGGAACAAAAGTGATCAGCACCTCAAGATCTACCAGTTCTGAAATTTTGAAGAATATCCAACAACCCATTTAGGAGTTATTGCCCTTTTTGTGGATTTTTTGCAAATTTTGCACCTGTTTAGCTCGATATCTTGAAAACTATACTAGATATTTGAGAAATTTAAATTGCATATTGTTAAGCACATCAAGATCTACAAAATATGTAACAGGGTCAACGTTGTAGGACCTTTTCTTTTAGGAGTTATTGCCCTTAGAATGTCAAAATTTAGCATTTTAACAGCATTTCCTCATTACATTTAAAACGTTAACTCCTCTGACACTTTAAGTCCAAATGGAACCAAACTTGGTATTATTGTTTATTATTATTAGTTGTATAGAACTGTTGTGGGGATTTTTGATTGGTTGTAAAACATGGCCGTTGTGGCTAAAAATAGAACATTAGATTAAACTGCATTTTTTTGCAAATAACTCAAAAAGGGTGACAGATTTTAAGATTTTGATTGAGAACAAAAGTGATCAGCACCTTTAGATCCACCATATTGTCAGATGACCCCCTTATTAATCTTATGACCCTTTCAACGTTAAATAGATTTTGCCTAATAACCTTTACTTCAGGCACATATGTCAGGTGAGCGATTCAGGCTCCTGGGAGCCTCTTGTTCTGGATTTTTTCAAAATTTTTCACTTATTTAGCCATATATCTTGAAAACTATACAAGATATTTCACAAATTTAAATTGCATATGATCAAGCACATCAAGATCTACATTTCATGTATTTTGGTCAAAGCTGTAGGACCATTTCTATTAGGAGTTATTGTCCTTAAAACAACAAAATTTACCATTTTTCATTACTTTTACCCTGAATTTCAAAGATTAACTTGTCTGACGCCATAAGACCAACTGCATCTTAACTTGGCACACTTGTTTAATAGCTTATATGCTACAACTCTATTGTTCAGATTTTTGATTCGAAAAAAAAATGGCTGCCAAGGCTAAAAATAGAACATAGAGCGTAAATTTCATTTTTTTGCTAATAACTCAAAAATAGTTTCAGATATCAAAAGTGATCAACATATTAAGTACCTGTCCTGAAATTTCGGAAAAGATCTGACTGCTGATGTGGGAGTTCTTGCCCTTTTTAGCTCACCTGACCCAAAGGGTCATGTTAGCTATTGCCATCACTTTGCGTCCGTCGTCCGTCGTCCGTTAGCTTTTTTCAAACATCTTCTTCTCTGAAACTGCTGGGCCAATTGCAGCCAAACTTGATATTGTTGTTCCTTAGGGTATTGTGCAAAAAGTTTGCGTTCTGATTTTTGATACGTCAAAAAACATGGCTGCTGTTACTAAAAATAGAACAGGGGGGTCAAATACAGTTTTTTGCAAATAACTCAAAAACGGTGACAGATATCAAAATTCTGGCATAGGGTAAAAGTGATCAGCACCTAAAGATCTACCTGCCCTGAAATTTTCAAGAATATCCAACAATAGGTGCAGGAGTTATTGCCCTTTTTCTGGATTTTTTCAAAATTTTGCACTTATTTAGCCCTATTTCTTAAAAACTATACAAGATATTTTAAAAATTCAAATCGCATATGATTAAGCACATTAAGATCTACATTTCATGTAATTAGGTCAAAGCTGTGGAACCATTTCTTTTACGAGTTATGGCCCTTAAAGTGTCAAAATTTACCATATTTCATTACTTTTTCCCTGAATTTCAAAGATTAACTTGTCTGACACCATGCATCCAACTTCAACCAAACTTGGCACAGTTGTTTAATGGCATAAATGCTACAAGTGTATCGTTCAGATTTTTGATTCGTAAAAAAATATGGCCGCCATGGCTAAAAATAGAACATAGGGGTAATTTGCAGTTTTTTGCTAATAACTCAAAAATGGTTACAGATATCAAAATTCTGACTGGATTCAAAAGTGATCGGCATCTGAAGATCTACCTGCTCTGAAAGTTTCAAGGAGATCCAACAATTGATGTAGGAGTTATTGCCCTTTTTCTGGATTTTTTCAAAATTTTTCATTTATTTAGCCATATATCTTAAAAACTATACAAGATATTTCAAAAATTTAAGTTGCATATGATCAAGCACATCAAGATATACATTTTATATATTTAGGTCAAAGCTGTAGGACCATTTCTATTAGGAGTTATTGTCCTTAAAACAACAAAATTTACCATTTTTCATTATTTTTCCCCTGAATTTCAAAGATTAAATTGTCTGACACCGTAAGACCAACTGCATCTTAACTTGGCACACTTGTTTAATAGCTTATATGCTACAACTCTATCGTTCATATTTTTGATTTGTTAAAAAACATGGCTGTCGTGGCTAAAAATAGAACATATGGCGTAAATTTCATTTTTTTTTGGCTAATAACTCAAAAATGGTTTCAGATATCAAAAGTTATCAGCATATTAAGTACCTGTCCTGAAATTTAGGAAAAGATCTGACTGCTGATGTGGGAGTTATTGCCCTTTTTTCATTTTTTTTCTAAATTTTGCACTTATTAAGCCCAATAACTTGAAAACTAACCAAGTTATTTCAGAAATTTAAATTGCATATTGTTAAGCACAATAATATCTACAAAACATATGTATCTGTGTAGTTCAGGTGAGCGATTTAGGCTCCTGGGAGCCTCTTGTTTAGCTCACCTGACCCGAATGGTCATGTGAGCTATTGTCATCACTTGGCGTCCGTCGTCCGTAAACTTTTTAAAACGTTAACTCCTCTGACACTATAAGTCCAATTGCAACCAAACTTGGTATGGTTGTTCATTAGCATTCCGTGCTTAGAACTGATGTGGGGATTTTTTACTCAACGTAAAACATGGCCGCCATGGCTAAAAATAGAACATAGGGGTAAAATGCAGTTTTTTGCAAATAACTCAAAAACGGCTACATATATCAAAATTCTGGCAAAGGGTAAAAGTGATCAGCACCTCAAGATCTACCAGCTCTGAAATTTTGAAGAAAATCCAATAACCCATGTAGGAGTTATTGTCCTTTTTGTGGATTTTTTGCAAATTTTGCACCTGTTTAGCTCAATATCTTGAAAACTATACTAGATATTTGAGAAATTTAAATTGCATATTGTTGAGCACATCAAGATCTAAAAATCATGTAATATGGTCAATGTTGTAGGACCTTTCCTTTGAGGAGTTATTGCCCTTAGAACGTCAAAATTGAGCATTTTAACAGCATTTCCTCATTACATTGAAAACGTTAACTCCTCTGACACTTTTAGTCCAAATGAAACCAAACTTGGTATAGTTGTTTATTAGCATTATGTGTATAGAACTGATGTGGGGATTTTTGAGTGGTCGTAAAACATGGCCGCTGTGGCTAAAAATAGAACATAGGGGTAAATGGCAGTTTTTTGCAAATAACTCTTAAACGGTGACAGATTTCGAAATTTTGATTGGAAACAAAAGTGATCAGCACCTCAAGATCTACCAGCTCTTGAAGAAAATCCAACAACCCATGTAGGAGTCATTGCCCTTTTTGTGTTTTTTTTTGCAAATTTTGCACCTGTTTAGCTCAATATCTTGAAAACTATACAAGATATTAGAGAAATTTTAATTGCATATTGTTGAGCACATCAAGATCTACAAAATATGTAATATGGACAACGTTGTAGGACCTTTCCTTTGAGAAGTTATTGGCCTTAGAACGTCAAAATTGAGCATTTTAACAGCATTTCCTCATTATATTGAAAATGTTAACACTTCTGACACTTTAAGTCCAATTGAAACCAAACTTGGTATTATTGTTTATTAGCATTAGGTGTATAAAACTGATGTGGGGATTTTTGATTGGTCGTAAAACATGGCTGCTGTCGCTAAAAATAGAACATTAGGTTAAACTGCATTTTTTTGCAAATAACTCAAAAAGGGTGACAGATTTTTAGATTTTGATTGAGAAGAAAAGTGATCAGCACCTTAACGATCCACCATATTGTCAGATGACCCCCTTATTAATCTTATGACCCTTTCAACGTCAAATAGATTTTGCCTAATAACCTTTACTTCAGGCACATATGTCAGGTGAGCGATTCAGGCTCCTGGGAGCCTCTTGTTTGACTTTCACTTGAACAAGTTAAACAATCGAAAATCACTCTTTTCTTAATTATCTTTATCTAGCCATGAAATTTACTTTCATTCATGATTATTTATATGGCTAATAGAATCAGCAACCTTTACCAGACTGAGATTATCCGTTATCTTCATTTAATTGAAAAATAATCAACATTTATTGTCCCATGGGGGCAATTTTTAAAGGTCATGCACACCAAGAAGACAGGCGTGTGCATCAGGAATTTCTAATGGACCAGTAGCATACAGTAGTGTAACTAGCCCATATCAAAATGGAAGCAAAGACCTATTCCGCGGCAGAAAAATATTGTATTCCTAGAGCAAAACCAGGCGCGATTTTTTTTCAAAGTGTTTTTATTACACTGCACGAAATAAAGTTTTCAACTACATTTTATATTATTTGAAATAAAAGGTATGTTGATTTCAAAATTTATTTCTAAAGCTAAATATATCACCTAAAAATACCACAAGAAAAACTATAGTTAAATTTGAAATTTAATTTGAAACCATCAATAATATATATCACATAAATTTGAATTTAATTCATTTTATATTAAATCTTTAAGGTAGGTTTATTTTTACAATTAAATTCTGAAATAACAAATTTGATAAAGTTTTATTTTTCCTTATAAATTTGCTGTAAATTTGGGAGTTTATTTGTCAGAATAAATGTAAGTTAAACATAGGTTAAATTTGAAATTTAATGACTCGATAAACTAGAGGTTAATTTTCAAATGTGAAGTTTAAGATAAGTTTAATACTAGTTTATTTATCAGATAAACTTATCATTTCATGCAGTGTTACCTGCGTCGCTGGAGTTGGGTCACTCTGTCTGTCTGTCCCGCTATGGGGTGTCTGTCTTGTGTAATCTGAATCTCAAAATCCAAATGCTGGATCTTTCGGAAATTTTACACAGTGATTACAGATATATTGAACATGTGCACCTCCCCTTTTGGGGTCTTTTAAATTTCGTTTAGAAATTAGGGGCCCAAAAGGGGCCAAAAAAGGAGGGACTTTTTTATTTGTTTCCACAATAACTTTTGTTCTGGTTGGCCAAATGCTATTTAACTTTACAGTAATGTTAATTACTATAAAAGGAAGAGTGGGGCTGATTTTGGGCATCCCCGCTTTTTTCGTTTAGAAATTAGGGGCCCTAAAGGGACCAAACAAGAGGCTCACAGAAGCCTGAAGCGCTCACCTGGTCTTCATGTCGACACTATATAGACTTTTGTAGAGGTAAATTAGCTGAACTTTTAAGCAAGCAACAGCTTTTTAGGGTTAGGGTTAACCCTAACCCTAACCCTAACCCTTCGGGTCAGGTGAGCTATTGTCATCACTTGGCGTCCGTCGTCCGTCCGTCGTCCGTCGTCCGTAAACTTTTTAAAACGTTAACTCCTCTGACACCATAAGTCCAATTGCAACCAAACTTGGTATGGTTGTTCATTAGCATTCGGTGCTTAGAACTGATGTGGGGATTTTTGATTCGTCGTAAAACATGGCCGCCATGGCTAAAAATAGAACATAGGGGTAAAATGCAGTTTTTTGCAAATAACTCAAAAACGGCTACAGATATCAAAATTCTGGCGTTGGTAAAAGTGATCAGCACCTCAAGATCTACCAACCCTGAAATTTTGAAGAAAATCCAACGACCCATGTAGGAGTTATTGTCCTTTTTATGGATTTTTTGCAAATTTTGCACCTGTTAAGCTCAATATCTTGAAAACTATACTAGATATTTGAGAAATTTAAATTGCATATTGTTAAGCACATCAAGATCTACAAAATATGCAACAGGGTCAACGTTGTAGGACCTTTCCTTTTAGGAGTTATTGCCCTTAGAACGTCAAAATTTAGCATTTTAACAGCATTTCCTCATTACATTGAAAACGTTAACTCCTCTGACACTTTAAGTCCAAATGGAACCAAACTTGGTATAGTTGTTTATTAGCATTAGGTGTATAGAACTGATGTGGGGATTTTTGATTGGTCGTAAAACATGGCCGCTGTGGCTTAAAATAGAACATAGAGGTAAATGGCAGTTTTTTGCAAATAACTCTAAAACGGTGACAGATTTCAAAAATTTTGATAGGGAACAAAAGTGATCAGCACCTCAAGATCTACCAGCTCTGAAATTTTGAAGAAAATCCAACAACCCATGTAGGAGTTATTGCCCTTTTTGTGGATTTTTTGCAAATTTTCCACCTGTTTAGCTCAATATCTTGAAAACTATACAAGATATTTGAGAAATTTAAATTGCATATTGTTAAGCACGTCAAGATCTACAAAATATGTAATAGGGTCAATGTTGTAGGACCTTTCCTTTTAGGAGTTATTGCCCTTAGAACGTCAAAATTTAGCATTTTAACAGCATTTCCTCATTACATTGAAAAGGTTAACTCCTCTGACACTTTAAGTCCAATTGGAACCAAACTTGGTATAGTTGTTTATTAGCATTAGGTGTATAGAACTGATGTGGATATTTTTGATTGGTCGTAAAACATGGCCGCTGTGGCTACAAATAGAACATAGGGGTAAATGGCAGTTTTTTGCAAATAACTCAAAAACGGTGACAGATTTTAAAATTTTGATTGGGAACAAAAGTGATCAGCACCGGAAGATCTACCTTGTCTGAAATTTTGAAGAAAATCCAACGACCCATGTAGGAGTTCTTGCCCTTTTTGTGGATTTTTGGCAAATTTTGCACCTGTTTAGCTTAATATCTTGAAAACTATACAAGATATTTGAGAAATTTAAATTGCATATTGTTAAGCACATCAAGATCTACTAAATATGTATAGGGTCAACGTTGTAGGACCTTTCCTTTGAGGAGTTATTGCCCTTAGAACATCAAAATTGAGCTTTTAAAAAGCATTTCCTCATTACATTTAAAATGTTAACTCCTCTGACACTTAAAGTCAAATTGGAACCAAACTTGGTATTGTTGTTTATTAGCATTAGGTGTATAGAACTAATGTGGGGATTTTTGATTGGTTGTAAAACATGGCCGCTGTGGCTAAAAATAGAACATTTGGTTAAACTGCATTTTTTTGCTAATAACTCAAAAAGGGTGACAGATTTTTAAATTTTGATTGAGATCAAAGTGATCAGCACCTTAAGATCCACCATATTGTCAGATGGTCCCCTTATTAAACTTATAACCCTCTCAATGTCAAATAGATTTTCCCTTATAGCCTTTACTTCAGGTGAGCGATTCAGGCTCCTGGGAGCCTCTTGTCTATATCTACTATACTTTTCATTCTGTAGGCCCAAAACATGAAAAAAACATTATTTCAGGGCCCACTGAAAACTTCAACCCTATGAAGACTTTTGTAGAGTTATATGAGTTGAACATTTAAGCAAGCAACATCTTTTTTTTATCTGCTATAGTTTTCATTTCATAGGCCAAAAACATGAAAAAAACATTATTTTATGGGCCGGAACCCCTATAAGCATGATGAGGGGTCATCTGACAACATCAATCCTATGAAGACTTTTGTAGTGCTAATTGAGTTGAACATTCAAGCAAGCAACAGCTTCTCTCTATCTGCTATAGTTTTCATTCCATAAGCCAAAAACATGGAAACATTTTATTTTAGGGGCCGTAATCCCTAAAAGGGGTCATCTGACGAATTCGACCCTATGGAGACTTTTGTAGGGCTAAATAAGCTGAACATTAAAGCAAGCAACAGCTTCTCTCTTTCTGCAATAGTTTTCGTTCCGTAGGCCAAAAACAAGAAAAAATGTTATTTTAGGGGCCGTAACCCCCTTAAGGAGTCATCTGACAACATCGACACTATGGAGACTTTTGAAGAGCTAAATAAACTGAACATTTAAGCAAGCAACAGCTTTTCTCTATCTGCAATAGTTTTCATACTATAGGGCCAAAACATGAAAAAATGCTATTTAAATTTCCGAATTTTAAATTCAAAATTGTTTAAAACACCAGGTTTCTTTCCTTGTAATGTAATGCACATAGTCGATATCATCGGAGCTGGATCTGGCTTCCTTGTTCGAACATTTGGTTTTGAGTACTTTTCGTTTTCATCAGTTTTGGAATTTGACCTTCCAATGTTTTGATTCGAATGCTACTGATGAGAGGTACTCCTTGAAATGTCGATATATAGCATATCCAAATTAACCAAATGTTTATACCCGCGTTTTGGTATTTGTAATTTTGAAACCGGTCCACTGGGCGATAACCGCTGCTTGTGGACCAGAGGTCCCTGAGGCTAATTACAACCCTGGTTGTCGGACTTCTCTGACACAATTTGCCATAAAATTATAAATTTATGTGTCGCTGAAATTTCCGATTTTTAGATTCAAAATTGTTTAAAACACCAGGTTTCTTTCTTTGTAATGCACATAACATCGGTGCTGGATCTGGCTTCCTTGTTCGAACGTTTTGGTTTTGAGTACTTTTCGTTTTCAACAGTTTTGGAATTTGACCTTCCGATGTTTTGATTCGAATGCTACTGATGAGAGTTTACTCCTTGAAATATCAATATATAGCATATCCAATTTAACCGTTTATACCTGCGTTTTGTTATTTGCAATTTTTTTCTTCTTTAAGGGGCTGTAACTCTTACAAGGGATCATCTGACAAATTGGACCTAATGGAGACTTTTGTAGAGCTGTTGTTGCTGAAGCAGTAGGGTGGCATCAGATTTCATCTTTCTCTTATACTTTTTGATTTACAAGCCAAAAGCAGTAGTCTAACCCCCCCCCCCTAGTCTATTTTTAGCAACGGCGGCCATGTTTTTTTGACGAATTAAAAATTCCCACATCAGTTTTGTGAAGGATACCCTAAAAAACCACCAGACTAAATTTGGTTTGAATCTGTGCAGTCGTTTAAGAGAAAGAAGTTTGAAGAAAAGTTAACGACGACGGAGGACAACTACGGACGCCAAGTGATGGCAATAGCTCACATGGTGAGCTAAAAAGCGACTTTTTATACGACCGCAAAAAATTTGCGGACGTATTATGGTATGATGCTGTCGTCGTTGTCGTCGTCGTTGTCGTTGTTGTCTGTAAACTTTTTAGTGTTTCCACAATAACTTTAGTTCCAGTTATCCAATTGCTATGACACTTGACAATGATGATCCTTACCATAAAAGAATGAATTGGATTGATTTTTGGGGTCCCCCCGATCTTTCGTTTAGAAATTAAGGGCCAAAAAAAGGCCAAAAATACTACTATTTTGTTTGTTTCCACAAAAACTTCAGTTCTAGTTATCTGATTGCTATGAAATTTGACAGTGATGTTCCTTACCATACAAGGATGATTGAGATTGATTTTGGGGGTCCCCCCTTTTTTTTGTTTCGAAATTAGGGGCCCAAAAGGGGCAACAAATTGAAATATTTTACTTGTTTCCACCATAACTTTGGTCCTAGTTGGCCTTTTGCTGTGAAATTTGTCAAGAATGTTTCTTACAGTGAAAGAATGAACCTGATGAATTTTTGCGCCCCTTTTTTCCCCATTGTGTAATAAGGGGCCAAAAGGGGCCAAAATAATAACTTATTTATTTGTGGTCCGATTTTGAAATATTATTTTTTATGTCTGCAGGTAATGAATCCAAATTTGAGAATTAATTTTTGCCACCCCCATTTTTTCCCCCTTTTAAGTAATTAGCGGCTAAAATTGGGCCAAAATCGAATCTCTTTTATTTGTGGTCTGATTTTGATAATTAATTTTGCAAGTTTATTCTTGTCAGGTAGCGAATCCAAATTTGAGAATTAATTTTTGCGACCATCCCATTTTTTCAGTTGTTATATAATTAGGGGCCAAAAGGGACTGTAATCAAAACTTTTGTTATTTCTGGTTTGTTTTTGAAAATTTGTTTTGCAAGTTTATTTTTTGTCAAGTAGCGAATCCAAATTTGAGAGATTATTTTTGTGACCCAAACCCTTTTTCACCTGTTACGTAATAAGAGCCAAAAGGGGCCGAAATCGTAACTTTTTTAATTCTTGTCTGATTTTGACAATTTTTTTGCAACTTTATTCTTGTCAAGTAGCAGATATATGTTTGTGTCCCCTGTGTTTACTGTTATGTTATAAGGGACCAAAAAGGGGCCAAAATCATAACTTTTGTATTTCTGGTACAATTAAATTTTTTTTTTTTTACAAATTCACCCTTGCCAAGTAGTGATTCTAAATTTAAGAATAAATTTTTGCGACACCCACCTTTTTTTAAGGGGCCGTAATCATAATTAAAAAAAAATTCTTGTTCGATTTTTATTTTAATTTTTTCCCAAACATTATTCTTTTCAAGAACAGAATACAAAATTGAAAATATATTTTTTTACCCCCTGGGTCGAAAGTACATCAGAGAAGCATGTGTCAAAAACCTTTGTCAGTCCACCATGGGCTGCATGTGTCCAGAGCAATAGACTATCCATTTTGGGCCTAAAACGTACAAGGTTCAACATGTTGCGGCCGTATCATGCTGCGCTCGGCGAAGCTTTTTATTGGCAGTTATAAAGGGGGACGTTTTCCCAGTACCCCTTTCTGAGGATCTGCGCAAGGGTCCGACGGGATAAACTTCCTTCTCTAGAAGCTCATGAATGCTGGGGAAGGCACGTCAAGTTTGTGTATGAACTCGTAAAAAAAGCGTATTCATTTCATTTTCATTAATTTCATTTTTCAAATTATGTAAAACTAAACAACACATGCAAAAAACTATCACATTCACTCCTTTTGGGTTCAGATTTCTAGTCAAAAGAACAGACAAAATAGGGTTACTTTTTTGCCCTTGAACACGATGAACCCCTATTTTCTTGTTATCAATGTCTTTTATAAGTCATAAAGAGGTTATCAACAAAGTTTTATCAAATTTTATTTATTCTGTCATGGGTTTTAACAGTTAAATAGTGCTAATGCTGAACCTATGAAAAAGTCAGAGAAAACCATTTCCCGCCAAAACTTAAGCATCAATTATTCTTTCAACCTATAGTTTTTTATACCCCCACTCGTAAGAGAGGGGGCTATATTGCAATCACCTTGTCCGTCTGTCCGTCCGTAACAAACTTTCGTAACAGATTTCTCAGCTTCTCCTGAACATTGATTCCAAATTTGGTATTTTAATGATTTGTATCGTGCGTCCCCATTCCAGGTCAGTCGCACATCCACTTCCTGTGTTCTGAGCCGACTTTTTTAGTCTTTTTTAAAGGTTAAAAATAGACAATTTTTCGCAACAGATTTCTCAGCTTCTACTGAAGGGATTGATTTCAAATTTGGTATACTGCTTTATCATAAAGAGTTGTATCGTGCCTCCCCATTCCAGGTCAGTAGCGCATCCATTTCCTGTTTTCTGAGCCAACTTAGTCTTATTTAAGGGTAAAAAATAGACAATTTTTCGCAACAGATTTCTCTGCTTCTACTGAGGGGATTAATTTCACATTTGGTATACAGCATTAGCATGATGAATTGTATTGTGCCTCCCCTTTCCAGGTCAGTCGCGCATCTACTTCCTGTTTTCTGAGTGGTCGTGTGGGGGTATCCTTAGCACGACTAAGTGCAATCCCTTGTTTTTGCTTATTTTATACATTTTCTTATTATCTTTTCATTTGAGGCATCAAATTTGAAACCTATTTATTTTCAATAATCATGATGATAGTAGTGAACATCCTTAACTCTAGTTATATAAGCTTGTATATATTTATTGAAAAGACAGGTACCATTTCCTTAATTTTATGTAAAATATATGTATAATGTCCAAGATGGAATGCATGTGACAAAAAGTTTTGTGATTCCACCATGGGCTGCATGCGCACAAATAGGCCTAGGGAGCCTCTTTTATAATATACATTTTTCTCTCAGCATTTCTATGTCCCCACTCACCTTGCAGTGGGGGATAAAAACAAAAAATATTCTGAACAGACATGACTTACTTAACAAGGCTTGTTGAATACACTTAATGTGTTCATTTTTCATTACCAATGAACAATGAACACATTAAGTGTATTCAACAAGCCTTGTTAAGTAAGTCATGTCTGTTCAAGAGATTTTTGACAAAGAAATGCTGTCCTTCTGTCTGTCCGTCACACTATTCTTCGTAACATTTACTCAGCAACTATTAATCATAGGCTTTCAATATTTGGTATGCAGGTTCAGGTAAGGGTCCTATATGGTGGGATGCGTTTTCAAATCTGTTGCTCATGTACTTCCTGTTAAACAAGCCAACTTATAATTTTTCCACGCAACAGGCAGGGGACCTAGAATATGTTCTTGTTATACTAGTCATGCTGAATAAGTGATATGGTGGCAGCCATGTTTTTCTTTTGTTGTTATTAGAGTTTTCTCACTTTGATGGGTCAACTGAAGACAATTATTCCATTACATCACATTTATACACTTTTTTTTCAGAACCAATAAAAGTTACAGTATCAACTGATCAGACTACAGTCTTACAGGGAAGTTCAGTAATCCTGACCTGTACTTTCAATGGAGAGTCTAAACCTTCAGCTGTTCTATGGACCAGATCTAATGGGGGGCCTGAGGAGGACATTCAGCTGACTCCAGACAAATATAGTGGTGGTACTGTAGATACTCCGTCTCTGACTGTCCATCGTGTTAAAGCTGAAGACGCTGGAGTGTATGTCTGTAAATTAACATTTGAAGGTGACCAAGTCTCCAGCAACCCACTGACAATCAATGTTGGTAGGTCTAAAACTTTGTCTAAAATTTTGTACCACATTAATAAGGACATCCTAACCTGAAGTTTTCAAAGAAATATGATTGATTTACAATTTATGCTACCTAACATAAGACAGCCAATTTTACTTTAAGTTTTCATTCTCTGAAATTCATATAGTTCTGCATATGAGATTTGTTGCTGTTTTTTCTATCATATATGAAATTATCAAATATTTACCTTTGATGTATTGCCTTTATAAATTAAAAAAAATGTTTTTATAATCATTGCTTGATGTCCGTCATCGTCCTCTGTCCTCTGTAGTTCATTAATAATGAACAATAAACACATTAAGTGTATTCAACAGACTTGTATAGTTAATCAAAACGGGTCAAGAGATTTTTTGTTTTTATCCCCCACTGCAAGGCGGAGTAGGGACATAGAAATGTTGGGCGACCGTCCCTCAGTCGGTTACGTTGCTAGGTGGAGTAGGGACATAGAAATGCTGGGCAACGGTCCGTCAGTCTGTTATGCTGCAAGGTGGAGCAGGGACATAGAAATGCTTGGGGACAATCCGTCAGTCAGTTTCGCTGCAAGGAGCAGCGGGGACATATAAATGCTGAGTGACCATCCGTCAGTCGATTACGCTGCAAGATGGAGGGGGGACATAGAAATGCTGAGTGACCGTCCGTCAGTCGGTTATGCTGCAAGGCGGAGCAGGGACATAGAAATTCTGGGAGACCGTCCGTCAGTCAGTTACGCTGCAAGGTGGAGCGGGGACATAGAAATGCTAGGCTACCGTCCGTCAGTCGGTTACGCTGCAAGGTGGAGCTGGGACAAAGAAATGCTTGGCGACAGTCCGTCAGTCAGTTTCGCTGCAAGGCAGAGTGGGGATGTAAAGATTTGCTGGGCGACTGTCCCTCATTCGGTTACGCTGCAAGGCGGAGCGGGGATATAGAAATGCTGGGCGACTGTATGTCAGTCGGTTACGCTGCAAGGCGGAGCGGGGATATAGAATTGCTGGACGACTGTCCCTCAATCGGTTAAGCTACAAGGCGGACCGGGAACATAGAAATGCTGGGCCACTGTCCATCAGTCGGTTACGCTACAAGGCGGAGCGGGGACATAGAAATGCTAGGCGACCATCTGTCAGTCGGTTACGCTGTAAGGCGGAGCGGGTATGTTAGAAATGCTGGGTGACCGTCTGTCAGTCGGTTACACTATTTTTAGTAACAGTGTTCTCAGGAACTATTAATTATAGGCTTTCAATATTTGGTATGCACCTTCAGGTAGGGGTCCTAATAGTGGTATGTGTTTTCAAATCTGTCGCTCATGTACTTCCTGTTTAACAAGTCGACATATAATTTTTCAACGCAACAGGCGGGCGGACCTAGAATCTGTTCTTGTTATACTTATGATGCTGAATAGGTGATATGGTGGCAGCCATGTTTTTCTTTGGTAGTTGTTAGAGTTTTCTCAGTTTGATGGGTCATCTGAAGCCAATTATTCCATTACATTTATTTACATTTTTTCAGAACCGATCAAAGTTACAATATCAACTGACCAGGCCATAGTCTTACAGGGAAGTTCACTTATCCTGACCTGTAACTTTAATGGAAAGTCTACACCTTCAGCTGTTCTATGGACCAGATATAGAGGATCTGGGGAGGACATTCAGCTGACTCCAGACAAATATAGTGGTGGTACTGTAGATACTCCGTCTCTGACTGTCCATCATGTTAAAGCTGAAGATTCTGGAGTGTATGTCTGTAAATTAACATTTGAGGGTGACCAAGTCTCCAGCAACCCACTGACAATCAATGTTGGTAGGTTTACTTTGTATTAAGTTCATTGAACCATACAGTATTTTTACAAAAGGCTGCAGTTTAAACTTTTTGTTAGGCTTTTGTGGAAATTACATGAAGCAAAGAGGCACCAATCAAAGGGCAATGATAAAACCAGTAAACATAAATGAGAACAGCACAAAAAAAACACAAACCATTTAAAAACACAAATCAAAAATGTGAACTCAAGTCGTAACGAGAGTTTACTCAGATGCTCCAGAAGAGTAAGCAGTTCTTGCTTGCTCTAGTACACCTGTCAAACTGCCAATGGTCACTTAGATGTGTCAAATCTGGTAAAGAAAGACAAAACAAAACACTATGACAAGATGTATGACAAACCAACATTTGCACTCATCTAAGAGATAGAAATCCCATATTTGTTTATGAGCGCATGCAGTCTCCCAAAAAATTTGTTGAATGAACCTAACCTTGTGTTAGCAATTTTTGTGTCAGATGTGATGCTCTGTCAAGGAAACTGATGTAACTTTCACAAGTCTGTAACCCAGATAATCCTGTCCTTTTTGTTGATGTACATTTTGCAGTGACCAGAGAGTGTGAAATATAACGGCTGAATTGGGCTAAGGATATTGATTAACATAAAAATAAATAGTTTTGATTAATGAAAAGATTAAAATGTCCAGATTTGTCAATTGGACAATCTAATTTGAATAAAAACAGGTGACCTATTACCTGAGAGTAAATTATTTAATTTTGCTAATTTGTTATCTATACACTGAATGTGTTCCTTCAACATTTTTCAATTTAATACTTTACAAATTGTTATAACAAGAATCAAGTTGATGTTTAAAATGCTAGCAAAACAGATGGCTGTTTCAAGAAAAGCAAATTGAAGTTTTCAAAGTATCTGAAAATGAAAAACTGACAAAGAAAAAATGCTCAAAAGATGGGAGCTGGTAGAGCTTAAATAGCTAGGTTAAACATGCATATGTTGAAAGAAGACGAATTGAAACAAATTAACAATATTTACATACTTACCCCCTAATTTCTTTTCAAAATAAGGTTTATTGGATCATTTAGAGCTAATTTACAAGGTTTCATTAATTTCTTGTTATTATTTCATAGGTTTTTAAACTAAAACAAACCTAATGCTAAACCTATGTAAAAACCAAAGAAAGCCTTTTCCCACCAAAATTTGAATGCTTATTATCTCGAAAATGAGTTCGGCAACCTATGAATTTTTTAAGTTTATTTTGTACCTTTACCTTTGATCTATTCATCAATTATATAAATTAAGATACCAAACTGACCAGCAAACATCCTTAACATGTTACAAAGATATATCAAGAAGACAAATTGAAACAAATAAACAATATTTAACGTGTTATAAAGATATATAGTCTTTCATCTACAAGAAGACAAATGAAACAAACAAACAATATTTAACATGTTATAAAGATATATACTCCTTCATCTACAAGATCATATCCATACCTGAAATTAAAATTAACATTAAATGATGCACTGATCCATGTTGGCATCAAATGTATGTAATGTATGTTAATTTTAATATAAAGGGCACCTGTCTATACAGGTCATACTTGTAATTTACCTAGCTTCCTTGGCCTTTATAAACAGGTTTGTCAAGATATGGCTAAAATTAAAACAGGTACAGATATTATGTATATAAATTCAAAAGGAAAAATCAATTTTTCACTCTTTTATTTAAAGTTGTAGTTTGTAGTTTTATATTTTGTTGAAGTCATGTTTAATTATACAAAATTCTTATAGTTTTATACTTTTATTTTAGATACAACAAGCGCCGTTCTTTCTGAAGAAACAAACTTTTTACGGATGTATCTGTTGTGTTTGAACATTGGCACAGATTCTGTCCGCCATTATTTTGATAACCATGTGCCACCAGGTTCATTACATGGCCATCTAAGCACACATGAACACAACTTAAGATATACACAACCAATGAAATGTAACAAGGACCAGCTTAACTTGCTCTTCCCAGGTAAATACAGTATGTCCCTTGCTATCAAAGTTTTGGGTTGGTATATTTGTCTGTTTGTCTGTCCCCTTATTTTGTCAGCACAACAAGTTTGCATGACAGTTTTCCCAGTAACTTCTTATCACAGCCTCTTGATATTTAGTATGCAGCATTAGCATAGGGTAATATACAGTGATACTGTGGGATTTGATTTCAGGTCTGTAGCTCACCTACTTCCTGTTTAACATTTTGACTTAGGCACATTTTAAGCTCACTTACTGTATGTTGCCATCTGTCGTCTGTTGTCATCGTCTGTTAACAATTTTTCAAAAATTCTTCTCTGAAACTACTGAACAGAATTTAATTAAACTTGGTATGATTGATCCTTCGAGTGTCTTGCATTGTGTTTGATTTTTAATCGGTCAACAAGAATGCTTAAAATTGACCAGGTGGTCAGACTTCTGTTTTTGGCTTGTAAATTAAAAAGTATTCATGAGATAGAAAAAATCTGATACAACCTACACGAAAAGCTCTACAAAAGTCTCCATAGGGTCGAAGCCTCCAGATTACCCCCTATAGGGGTTATGGCCCCTTTAAACGTCAAAAATAGTGTTTCTTCATGATTTTGCTCTAAAGAATGAAAACAATTGAAGATAGAGAAAAGCTGTTGCTTGCATAAACCTTAACAAAATATAGACCATAAAGAGATGTGGAATAAGTGAACATAAAGAATGGAAATTAAAAAAAATAACAATGGAAAACAGCCAGCAGTCTTCAACATGACCAGAGGTTGCTGCTCCCCATCTTGCATTGCCCAGGACTAAAAAGACAATACATAAATGTCAAAACCAATCCCTAAATCATCAAGGAAAGACTCATTTCTGGGCATACATGTAGAACAGTTAACAGATAGATGACAGAGACCAACAAAAGCTTTGACAAAGATCAGACGCATACAAAATGTGGCAGGGTTTAAAATAGTTTTTTTGGGCCCAACTTTAATAATCTTGTACAAAGCACAAAGCACAAAAATAACAAACTCCAAAAATTAAAGTGATAAAAGTTCAATTCATCAAGAGAAAACCTGAGACAAGAGCACTATACGAGAACAACAAGACGTAAAAGAACACTCTTGACAATACTCACAGTTACTGACAGCTAGCTAAGAAGCATTTATTGACTGATTTTCAAAAATAAAACTCACCGATTCTAAAATTCTTTATTGGGTTAAAGATGTCAGATGTCCCCTTATAGGGGTTATGGCCCTTTAAAAGGTCAAAAATAGAGTTTTTTATTTTATTTTTATTTTCAAGAAAAAAAAATAGAGTTTTTTAGCTAATACCATCACTTGGCGTCCGTTGTTGTCGTCGTCTGTAAACAATTTTTCAAAAACCTTTTCGTCTGAAACCCCCAAGCCAATTGTTATCGTTAGGATTTTTGATTCGTCAAAAAACATGGCCGTAGTGGCTAAAAATAGAACATAGGGGTAAATTGCATTTTTTTGCAAATAACTCAAAAAAGGTAACAGATATCGAATTTTTGGCATAGGTAAAAGTGATCAGCACCTCAAGATCTACCTGCCTAGAAATGTTCTTCATATAGGGGTCTGAAAAAAAAATCTTTAAAAAAATTCACGGTTCACTGAAGTTCATCAAAATGCCATTTCACCCCTGATATTTACTAACCTTAATTATCATGTTTATTGAATTAATTTTGTATTGTAGCTGTACCACATTTACCACTGTCAACAAATTTTGACTTTTCCTTGTTGTATAAACTGATAAGAAATACATTACCAGTCCCATCACCTGCTCAAGGATGGGGTAAAGAACCACTCACCAGTGATGTATCAGAGACAGATGATGTGGAGCGAGTCAGAAAATTCCGAAATTTTTTGGCACACAGTGAGCAGTGTTTGCTAACTAATAGAGATTACCAAATGAAGTGGACTGAGTTAAGTCAGGCAAGTAGCTTTATAATAACTGATAGTGATTACCAAATGAAGTGGACTGAGTTAAGTCAGGCAAAAAGCTTTATAATAACTGATAGTGATTACCAAATGAAGTGGACTGAGTTAAGTCAGGCAAGTAGCTTTATAATAACTGATAGTGATTACCAAATGAAGTGGACTGAGTTATGTCAGAAGTGTAGCTTTATAATAACTGATAGTGATTACCAAATGAAGTGGACTGAGTTAAGTCAGGCAAGTAGCTTTATAACAACTAATAGTGACAACGAAATAAAGTGGACTGAATTAAGTCAGGCAAGTAGCTTTATAATAACTGATAGTGATTACCAAATGAAGTGGACTGAGTTAAGTCAGGCAAAAAGCTTTATAATAACTGATAGTGATTACCAAATGAAGTGGACTGAGTTATGTCAGGAGTGTAGCTTTATAATAACTGATAGTGATTACCAAATACAGTGGACTGAGTTAAGTCAGGCAAGTAGCTTTATAATAACTGATAGTGAATACCAAATGAAGAGGACTGAGTTGAGTCAGGCAAGTAGCTTTATAACAACTGATAGTGATTACCAAATAAAGTGGACTGAGTTAAGTCAGGCAAGTAGCTTTATAATAACTGATAGTGACTACCATATGAAGTGGACTGAGTTAAGTTGGGCAAGTAGCTTTATAACAACTAATAGTGACTACCAAATGAAGAGGACTGATTTAAGTCAGGCAAGTAGCTTTATATCAACTGATAGTGATTACCAAATGAAGTGGACTGAGTTAAGTCAGACAAGTAGCTTTATAATAACTGATAGTGACTACCAAATGAAGTGGACTGAGTTAAGTCAGGCAAATAGCTTTATAATAACTGATAGTGACTACCATATGAAGTGGACTGAGTTAAGTCCGGCAAGTAGCTTTATAACAACTAATAGTGATTACCAAATGAAGTGGACTGAGTTAAGTCAGGCAAGTAACTTTATAATAACTGATAGTGATTTCCAAATGAAGTGGACTGAGTTAAGTCAGGCAAATAGCTTTATAACATCTGATAGTGATTACCAAATAAAGTGGACTGAGTTAAGTCAGGCAAGTAGCTTTATAATAACTGATAGTGATTTCCAAATGAAGTGGACTGAGTTAAGTCAGGCAAATAGCTTTATAACATCTGATAATGATTACCAAATAAAGTGGACTGAGTTAAGTCAGGCAAGTAGCTTTATAATAACTGAGAGTGATACCAAATGAAGTGGACTGAGTTGAGTCAGGCAGGTAGCTTTATAATAACTGAGAGTGATACCAAATGAAGTGGACTGAGTTAAGTCAGGCAAATAGCTTTATAATAACTGATAGTGATTACCAAATGAAGTGGACTGAGTTAAGTCAGGCAAATAGCTTTATAATAACTGATAGTGACTACCAAATAAACAGACCCTAAATAAAAATTTCTAAATAAAATAGTACATTTAATACCCTAGGTACTATTATATTTTGAACTTTTAATTTAGTTAATTAAAGAATATATCTATTAATACATGTATTTAAAAAAAATCAAATTATATATTAATATTAAATAATTCCTAATAATGCAAACAAGGAAACATAATAAATTGAAAACAGCTAACTTGTTTAAAAATAATACAGCACTAACATTTGTAAAAAATGTAAAAATGTAAAAAAAATGTACTTTATTAATACAGGCAATTCAGAGATTAAGTGGAGGCTCCTTAACTACCGAGGTTAATGACTTAGAAACCAAAAGATTGGACCAAAATATCAGAAGTCAAATGGTGGATGATATCCAACAATTTAGGAAAGAATTGAAAGATCAAAAAGCAAGAATTGAAAGTTTAGAGGCTCGGCCAGTACCACAACATATACCAAAACACATCAGAGGTAAGAACTATAATAGAAAGTCTTGATGCTCGACCAGTACCACAATATATACCAAAGCACATCAGAGGCAAGATCTTTTGGTGTTAGGCTGGACCTTTTCCAGAGCAAATATCAAAAAACATGAGAGAAGCAGAGGCACCAAAAGCCCAAAAGGGCAACGATGCGAAATATCTAATTGTTTACTGCCTCACAACTATGCCATGAGTTTAATATAAGTTAATATCAATCACATAACTAGAACTAACATTTTTGTGCAAACACTAAATATATGCTAATATTTTGCAGTTCATGTATGATTATTTTTTTCAGATGGTCAAATTACTCAGCTAGACACATGGGAAGTAGAAGATGTGGTGTTCTATAGTGGAACAGCAGCTGTAAAAGAAGTTACAGACAAACTCAACCAACATCAGATTGTGACAATAGTAGGAGGTCCTGGAGCTGGGAAGACAAGCATTGCAAGACATATAGCTCTGGAATGCCAGAAACAAACATTTGAAGTGGTACCTATTTGTCAACTAGAGGACATTGTTCAGTTTGGTGACAAGTCTGTGTCTCAGGTTTTTGTACTTGACGATGTTTTAGGCGTTTTTTCTTTTGATGTTTCATTATATAACAAATTGAATAACATTAAAACCAGTATTTTGTCAGCAATAGGTAAACAATCCAAACTAATTTGTACCTGCAGAACATTAGTGTATAATCAGGCTTACAAGGTTGGCAGTTTTGTACTAGAAAATGTTATTGATGTTGAGAGTAAGTCAAATCAGTTAACTGTATTAGACAAGATAAATATATTCAAAAACCACTGTACAAACAAAGATGTTAAGGAACAATTTGATAATCTATCATTTGAAAATTGTAATTTTATGTTTCCGTTGTTATGTAGAATTTTTGCAGCATCAGATAAGCATTTAAAGAATCCCAAAGCATTCTTTGATCACCCTGTGGATTGTGTTAAAGATGAACTCGACATAATGGCGGAAATGCAGAAAACACAATATGCAGTTTTGGTCCTCTGTATGATGAACTCCAAGAAAATATCAAGCATGGACAAACCTTTGACATCCATCAATGAGAACTTAACACACGACATCTTTGACTCATGCAGTGATTCTGCCAACCCAACAAACAGTCAGATAAACCAAGCCATAGAACATTTATCTGGAACATACCTCACTAAATCTGGTGACCACTACACATTTATCCACGACTCCATATATGAAATCGTTGCCTACCATTTTGGAAAACAACATGTAAGACTCATGATAGAATACATGTCCAGTACATTTGTTCGGAATAAACTTGTTATATCAGGAACAGAATCAGTTGATCAACTCAGCATTAAAGTCACAGAAGACATGCGTCCATTGCTAGCTGATCGACTGTTAAAAGATATAAAAGATGGAAAGCTGTATGATGTATTTACCAACCCTGTTCTTTCTCATAGACACTTTGTCGATGTCTTCATGGATGTTCTAAAGAACACGTTGTCATATCAACAATTCAAAGAAATGTTCCTTACAGTAATGGAAGGTGATTTAGACCACATAACACAACAGAGTAAAAAGATGGCAGAAATCAATGAAGAGGGTACTCGTGATTATTATGAAGAAAACCGTCAGAGGCTGTTGTTAAGGTTAGCAATAACGAATGATAAATATGATGGTTACAATCATTACAGTTATTTCATACGTATCATCAGCTTCATTATATACTATGGACGTAGTCATCTGTTACAGAGTATCATAGATTATGTCACCAGTGAACATGATACAGTGACATCTGTTATTGGATCTGACCTGTCAGAACAATCACGGTTACTCACCTTGGCAGTCTACAGTGGTGATGAAGATGTTTTACAGGTTTTATTGAAGTATACAGAAATTAATGTTGTAAATGTATCAGCAGTGGGTGATGGTATGAATCCTTACTTTAATTATCATAGACATCATACACCACTTACAGCAGCGTGCAATGTTGGTAGCATGTCTGCTGTAAAGATTCTTTTAGAGATGAATGGAATAATTAACCCTGAAAATAAACCTTACTACACACCATTGACTGAAGCATCATATAGGGGACACCTTGATATTGTAATACACCTGGTTAACCATGGTGGGGATGTGAACCTCTGTACTGAGGATAACAGTTCACCTCTGTACATTGCAGCAGGGGAAGGACACCTTGATATTGTGTCTTTCTTGGTTAACCATGGAGGGGATGTGAACCTCTGTACTATGTATAATGTATCACCTCTGTGGGCTGCCTCAATGAATGGACATTATGATGTTGTAAAATTCCTGCTTAAGAATGGAGGAAAAGTAAATCACGGGTTATCTCCAATTGATGTAGCAATAGAATCAAGACATGAAGACATAGTAGAACTTTTACAAAAATACCAATCTGTCGATTAAGTACTTATAGCATAAAAATATTTTAGACTGAGAATACAATTTATATCTTTGATGCAGCAAGACTAGACAGAAATTTAGACATTGTAGAACTTTTACAACAATACCAATCTGTCAATTAAATACTTATAGCATAAAGCTATTTTAGACTGAGAATACAATTTATATCTTTGATGCAGCAAGATTAGACAGAAATTTAGACATTGTAGAACTTTTACAAAAATACCAAGCTGTCAATTGAATACTTATAGCATAACAATATTTTACACTGAATATACAATTTATATATTAATGTTAAGTTGTTATTGCAAAAATGACAGGATAAAAACCGTGTAAGGTATTGGAACATGATTTTTTTTCTGATCGTTACAAACCTTTAATACTTTCATGTTACAAACCTTTAATACTTTCATGTTACAATCCTTTAATACTTTCATGTTACAAACCTTTAATACTTTCATGTTACAAACCTTTAATAGTTTCATGTTACACTTACATGATGTAAAGAAACTACACACCAAATCAAACACAGATTTATTGTCACATGTTTCTCATTCAGCATAAACTACACACCAAATCAAACACAGATTTATTGTCACATGTTTCTCATTCAGGATGAACTGAAATTATTGGTCACATTTTGATTATTTGAATTATTTATATTTTATGATTATATGAATGGTGTTAATCAATGACAGACTCTTAAACACTTTTCTATTTTTTTTCAAATACATATTTTGTGCTTGAAGGAAAAGGTTATTTATTGTTATTCATATGGTGAACATATATCAAACACTAAGTTCTGCCTTAAAATTGTAATTATTCTAACAATTTCATGCAGGTATGCATAAAGTTATAGTAATTGTATACATATGATGTATATATATCACACTTACTTGTACCTATATTTTGTTACCTATTGTGACCTGTGATAGTCTGTGTGCTGTATTTATTGTAACAATATACTCATGGAATAAGGAAACTGCATGCTTATGGGAAATTAATTGTACCCACATTTCTATTAATCGGAAAATCTTTAAAAAAAACAACAATCAAGTTGAACTTTTTACTGAATGTCAAGTGGATTATGCAGATCATTTTTGGGTTGAAATCTGAAATTTTTCGATTTTCAGTTTCTGATATTTTTTTCTACCCCAAAAATGAAAGAGCACCCAAAATGTATTGTAACAAAATTTAAGCTGTTTCATTTCAACCACTTAAAGGAAAAACGTTTTTGATGAGAACCAGATGAGAAAACTAAATTGATGTTGATTTTATAGTATGATTTTGTGATTTCAAGATTGACACTACCTAATTTCAAGATATTCTGTAAAAGACTTTACCATTGCAATGTTCATGTACACATGTTTTTTGATAAATTTTATTAAAAAGGACTTTATTGTAACAATACATATGTACATAATTACCAAGGTTTTGAGGTAAGGACTTTATTGTAACAATGCATATGTACATAATAACCAAGGTTTTGAAGTAAGGACTTTATTGTAACAATACATATGTACATAATACCAAGGTTTTGAAGTATGGACTTTATTGTAACAATATATATGTACATAATAACCAAGGATTTGAAGTCAGGACTTTATTGTAACAATTCATATGTACATAATAACCAAGGTTTGAAGTAAGGACTTAATTGTTACAATACATATGTACATAATAACCAAGGTATAGCAATGTACATGTACACATATAATTTGGAAGTTCTTAATCAACTTGTATCAAACACAGTGATTATGTAAAGGACTTTATCATAGCAATGTATATGTACACATATAACTTGAAGTTCTTAATTAACTTGTATCAAACAAAGTGATTTTGTGAAGGACTTTATCAAAGCAATGTATATGTACACATATAACTTGAAGTTGTTAATTAACTTGTATCAAACAAAGTGATTATGTAAAGGACTTTATCAAAGCAATGTATATGTACACATATAATTTGGAAGTCCTTAATCAACTTGTATCAAAAACAGTGATTCTGTAAAGGACTTTATCATAGCAATGTATATGTACACATAAAACTTGAAGTTCTTAATTAACTTGTATCAAACATATTTATTATGTAAAGGACTTTATCATAGCAATGTATATGTAACCATATTATTTGGAAGTTCTTAATTAACTTGTATCAAACACAGTGATTCTGTAAAGGACTTTATCATAGCAATGTATATGTACACATATATTTTAAAGTTCTTAATTAACTTGCATCAAACACAGTCATTCTGTAAAGGGCTTTATCAAAGCAATGTATTTGTACACATATAATTTGAAGTTCTTAATTAACTTAAATCAAACACATTGATTTGTAAAGGGCTTTATCATAGCAATGTATATGTACACATATAACTTGAAGTCTTAGTTAACTTGTATCAAACACAGTGATTCTGTAAAGGACTTTATCATAGCAATGTATATGTACACATATAACTTGAAGTCTTAGTTAACTTGTATCAAACACAGTGATTCTGTAAAGGACTTTATCATAGCAATGTATATGTACACATATAACATGAAGTCTTAATTAACTTGCATCAAACACAGTTATTCTGTAAAGGACTTAATCATAGCAATGTATATGTACACATGTAACTTGAAGTCTTAATTAACTTGTATCAAACACAGTGATTCTGTAAAAGACTTTATGATAGCAATGTATATGTACACATATAACTTGAAGTCTTAATTAACTTGTATCAAACAAAGTGATTTTGTGAAGGACTTTATCATAGCAATGTATATGTACACATGTAACTTGAAGTCTTAATTAACTTGTATCAAACACAGTGATTCTGTAAAAGACTTTATGATAGCAATGTATATGTACACATATAACTTGAAGTCTTAATTAACTTGTATCAAACACAGTGATTCTGTAAAGGACTTTATCATAGCAATGTATATGTACACATGTAACTTGAAGTTCTTAATTAACTTGTATCAAACACAGTGATTCTGTAAAGGACTTTATCATAGCAAAGTATATGTACACATGTAACTTGAAGTCTTAATTAACTTGTATCAAACACAGTGATTCTGTAAAAGACTTTATGATAGCAATGTATATGTACACATATAACTTGAAGTCTTAATTAACTTGTATCAAACATAGTGATTCTGTAAAGGACTTTATCATAGCAATGTGTATGTACACATATAACTTGAAGTCTTAATTAACTTGCATCAAACACAGTGATTCTGTAAAAGACTTTATGATAGCAATGTACATGTACACATGTAACTTGAAGTTCTTAATTAACTTGTATCAAACGCAGTGATTCTGTAGAGGACTTTATCATAGCAATGTGTATGTACACATGTAACTTGAAGTTCTTAATTAACTTGTATCAAACAAAGTGATTCTATAAAGGACTTTATAAAAGCAATGTAAATGCATACATGTAACTTGAAGTTCTTAATTAACTTGTATCAAACACAGTGATTCTATAAAGGACTTTATCATAGCAATGTATATGTACACATATAACTTGAAGTTCTTAATTAATTTGTATCAAACACAGTAATTCTGTAAAGGACTTTATCATAGCAATGTATATGTTCACATAAAACTTGAAGTTCTTAATTAACTTGTATCAAACACAGTGATTCTGTAAAGGACTTTATCATAGCGATGTATATGTTCACATATAACTTGAAGTTCTTAATTAACTTGTATCAAACACAGTGGTTCTGTAAGGGACTTTATCATAGCAAAGTATATGTACACATATAACTTGAAGTTTTTAATTAACTTGTAACAAACAAAGCGATTCTATAAGTTAATTAACTTCTATCAAACATATCGATTCTATAAAGGACTTTATCATAGCAATGTATATGTACATATATAACTTCAAGTTTCTACTTAACTTGTATGAAACACAGTGATTATGTTAAGGTTTTTATCATAGCAATGTATATAAACACATATTATTTGAAGTTCTTTATTAACTTGTATCAAACACAGTCATTCTGTAAAGGACTTTATCATAGCAATGTATATGTACACACATGACTTGCAGTTCTTAATTAACTTGTATCAAACATGGTAATTCCTTAAAGGACTTTATCATAGCAATGTATATGTACACATATAATTTGCAGTTTTTAATTTACTTGTATCAAACAAAGTGATTATGTAAAGGACTTTATCATAGCAATGTATATGTACACATATAACTTGAAGTCTTAATTAACTTGTATCAAACACAGTGATTCTGTAAAGGACTTTATCATAGCACTATATATGTACACATATAACATGAAGTCTTAATTAACTTGCATCAAACACAGTGATTCTGTAAAAGACTTTATGATAGCAATGTACATGTACACATGTAACTTGAAGTTCTTAATTAACTTGTATCAAACGCAGTGATTCTGTAGAGGACTTTATCATAGCAATGTGTATGTACACATGTAACTTGAAGTTCTTAATTAACTTGTATCAAACAAAGTGATTCTATAAAGGACTTTATAAAAGCAATGTAAATGCATACATGTTACTTGAAGTTCTTAATTAACTTGTATCAAACACAGTGATTCTATAAAGGACTTTATCATAGCAATGTATATGTACACATATAACTTGAAGTTCTTAATTAATTTGTATCAAACACAGTAATTCTGTAAAGGACTTTATCATAGCAATGTATATGTTCACATATAACTTGAAGTTCTTAATTAACTTGTATCAAACACAGTGATTCTGTAAAGGACTTTATCATAGCGATGTATATGTTCACATATAACTTGAAGTTCTTAATTAACTTGTATCAAACACAGTGGTTCTGTAAGGGACTTTATCATTGCAAAGTATATGTACACATATAACTTGAAGTTTTTAATTAACTTGTAACAAACAAAGCGATTCTATAAGTTAATTAACTTCTATCAAACATATCGATTCTATAAAGGACTTTATCATAGCAATGTATATGTACATATATAACTTCAAGTTTCTACTTAACTTGTATCAAACACAGTGATTATGTTAAGGTTTTTATCATAGCAATGTATATAAACACATATTATTTGAAGTTCTTTATTAACTTGTATCAAACACAGTCATTCTGTAAAGGACTTTATCATAGCAATGTATATGTACACACATGACTTGCAGTTCTTAATTAACTTGTATCAAACATGGTAATTCCTTAAAGGACTTTATCATAGCAATGTATATGTACACATATAATTTGCAGTTCTTAATTTACTTGTATCAAACACAGTGATTATGTAAAGGATTTTATTGTTACAATACATACATATATTTATATATACAAACAAGATTTTGAAGCATTAGCTATAAGTAGAAATTCCAAAGATGGAGGATATAATGTGTTCAAAAATTTGTTGGAAATATATGTTTCTGTTTGTTATATTCAAAATCAGCTATTTTGATGGTGTGGACAAATACATGTAAAAATATCTGTCTGTCCAATTTTTGTGGTATTTGTTAAAACATGAGAGAAAACGAGTTCACATATTTTGTTTTAACACTGTGGTATTTTTCGAAATTGTTTTATGAAAGCAATTTTTCTAATGGAAAAATTCTTGATCAAATAGATCCAACACATTCATCATGATGATATTATTTTCTCTATTTTTAAGAGAACATGTTTAGTCTGACAATGTAGTAATTTTTAAAGTTTGATGATGAAATTGGTGAAATTTGATTTCTATTTAAAACCTGTGTTTTTTTTTTTAAATCTTTTGGAAGTAAATTAGTTATTCTCAGAACGAAAAATGAATATAAAGTGTCCATTGCTTAATGCTAAAATGTTTCGTTTATTATTTACGTGTTCAAATTGATAAATCAAAGATGTGATCCATAATTTTATAAAATGTTTGAATTATTTCATAAATACCATAAGTCCACCCTTTTAACCACACATTAAATGTTTGCACTTACTTTGTTCATAATGTCTATTTTGAACTGTAGTTTGTAACAAATTAAATTTTACTTAATAAAATTATATTTTGACTTTGCTTTTCTTTTGTTGTCTTTTTTTTAATTGCCTGTCTATTGCCATTACTAGTACTTTGCTTCCATAATTAGTTGTCTGTCGCTCTTCAAGCATCCTTTTATGTGAATGTACAGTCAAAATACGTGAGGGTCCTAAGCTACTTGTAGACCTGTTGGACTTTTCCTTCTTGTTTAAGACTGGTTAGATATAGGAAAATTTTCGTCAAGCTTTTCTCATAATTGGTAAGTGAGAATGATTTGAAACTTGGTAGGATCATGAAGATGGTTAAGTAAGTCAAACTGTACGTTCTAAGTGACTCTCAGGCAAATGCGTTATTTTGCAAATAACTATAAAATCTCTTTGTATTGTTTCATTTTTGCAACTCTTTAGCGCAATTGGCTGCAGACCAAAAACATGAACAAGAACAGCACGAGAATATTAAAACAAGCCACAAAATAAACCGGACATAAATTAACAATGCGAGCAAAAGTCATAACAAGAGCTTATACCATGTCTTTCGTCCGTTGTTGTCCCTAAACAATTTGAAAACAAAAATATTCTTCTTTGAAATCACTAAACCAATTTGCCCACTGTGACTTAAATATAACACATGGTAATCTCACTTATAATGGCTTATAACTCAGCTATTTCAGCTGATAATCCAAAAGATTTTTAGCTCACCCAAAGGGTCATATGATACATTGCCCTCAATTGGCATCTGTCGTCGTCTTTATTAACATTTCTTTAAACAATCCTGAAACTACTGAAGGGACTGCTTTAAAACTTTACACACATCATCAATGCCTTCTATCAGGATTACACAAATGGTGACTGCTGACCAAAAACAAACATGGCCACCCTTTCTAAAAAAGAACAGGTGGTCTGACCCCAGTTTTGTCTTATAAACAGTATAATAGATAGAGAAAATTTGATGCAAACTACTTACTTATAGTACTTAAGCTTGAAAAGTTCTACTAAAGTACTACAATGAGTTGAAGTTTTCAGATAACCCCTTTAGGGATTATGGCCCTTTGCAGGTGAACAAAGGTGGTTTTTCATATTCAGACCTATGGAATGAAAACTATTGAAGATAGATAAAGTCAGTTGCTTGTTAACACCTTCAGTTCATTGAGCTCTACAAAAGTCTCCAAGTTAAAAGATGACACCTTTTAGGGGTTATGGTCATTTAAAGGTGAAAATAAAATTCGTGTTCATCGCATATAGAATAAGAGTTTTGCAGATAGAGAAAACTGTAGCTTCTTAAATCCTCCAGCTCATTTAGCTTTAAAAACATTTCAATCAGTCAGATGACCCCTTAAGGAGTTATGGCCTTTGAAGATAACAAATTGCGTTTTTTTTTCAGGTTTTTGCTATACAAATGAAAACTTATGCAGATAGAGAAAACCTGCTGTTTCCATATATCTTCAGCTCGATGAGATCTACAAAAGACTTAATGGAGTAGAAGTTGTAAGTTGATCCCTTATAGGAGTTATTTGTCACGTTTGACACAGAAATTGCTTACCCAGGGTTATGTTGCTCATCGGTTCCTGTCATCACTTAAGAAATTTAGACACCATGCACTCGTAGATAAATATGTGATTTCTTTCTCAGATGAGTGCAGATGTTGGTTTGTCAAAGGGTTTTGTTATGTCTTCCTTTACCGAATTTGCCCCACTGAATTGGAAATTGGCAGCGCGACGGGTGTGTTATAGCAGGCAGAAACCGCTTACTCTTCCGGAGCACCCGAGCTTATTTTTGTTGTTGATTTCTGTTCAGTTGATTTTGGGTTTTGTGTTTCCTTGTGCTGTTCTTGTTCATTTTTACCGGTTTTGTCGTTGCCCTTTCGGACTTTTGACACTCGAATGCCCATTGGTGCCTCTTTGCTTCTTTCAACGTGTTTGTCCTTTAAAATGAAAGTAATTGCAGATAAGAAAAGCTGTTGCTTGTTTACAGTTCAAATACTTTATCTCTCCAAAATATACAATATGCCGAAACAGACAGATGAACAAATATAAAAGTTATAGTAAATAATCGTCACTTGTTTGGGTTTTGCCTTGTACATTAAACAATATGTACAACATTTTTAATAAAAACAGTTTTTGTTTACTTATATGTTTGGCTTTGTGATAATACTTGATCGGCATTTTTTTTCATTAAAATCAGATGAGCGATTCAGAATGTTTTAATTCCATCAGTCATTGAAGTCAGATGAGTGATTCAGAATGTTTTCATTTCATCAGATATTGAAGTCAGGTGAGTGATTCAGAATGTTTTCATTCCATCAGTCATTGAAGTAAGGTGGGCGATTCAGAATGTTTTCATTCCATCAGATGAGTGATTCAGAATGTTTTCATTCCATCAGTCATTGAAGTCAGATGAGTGATTCAGAATGTTTTTATTCCATCAGATATTGAAGACAGGTGAGTGATTCAGAATGTTTTCATTCCATCAATCAATAAATTCAGGTGAGCGATAAAGAATGTTTTCATTCCATCAGATATTAAAGTCAGGTGAGCGATTCAGAATGTTTTAATTCCATCAGTCATTAGAGTCAGGTGAGTGATTCAGAATGTTTTCATTGCATCAGTCATTGAAGTCAGTTTTTGTTTGCTTCTATGTTTGGCTTTCTTTGTGATAAAACTTGATCGGGTTTTTACATTGAGGTCAGGTGAGCGATTCAGAATGTTTTCATTTCATCAGTCATTGATGTCAGATGAGTGATTCAGAATGTTTTCATTCCATCAGTCATTGAAGTCAGATGAGCGATTCAGAATGTTTTCATTGCATCAGTCATTGAAGTAAGGTGAGTGATTTAGAATGTTTTAATTTCACCAGTCATTGAGGAAAGGTGAGCGATTCAGAATGTTTTCATTCCATCAAATATTGAAGTTAGATGAGCGATTTAGAATGTTTTTATTCCATCAGTTATAAAAGTCAGGTTAGAGATTCAGGAGCATTTTGGTTGAAGAGGTCAAGGTACAAAAAGCGTTTTGTTCGTGTCGTCCTACATAATTCAGATACAGACTCATTTAACTCATTAAATTCTACAAAGGTCTTTTTCAAATTGAAGTTTTCACATGACCCCTTACATGTGTTATGGTCATTTAAGGATGTTGGCTGGTCATTTTGAAAACAACAAGATATCTAGATTTATATATTTGATGAATAGACCATAGGTAAAGGTACAAAATAAGCCTAAAAAAATCATAGGTTGTCGAACTCGTTTTCGAGATAATAAGCGTTCAAAATTTGGCGAGAAAAGGCTTTCTCTTTTTTTATTGGATTAGCATTGGGCTTGTTTTAATATATAAAGATATGAAATAATTACAACAAATTTATGAAAAAAAATGTTTATTAGCTCTTATTGACACAATTAACAGTATTATGAAATTAGGGAGTTGCTGGGCAAAAAAAGTTGTCACTTCTTTGACGGTAAAATCTAGAGGATTCCGAAAATCTGACAGAAATTTCAAAAAATGGACCAGCGAACATCCTCAAAGGTCAAAAATATTCTTTTTGCTTAATCCTATTGAACGAACGCTATAGAAAAGCTGATACGACATTTATATAATTTCAAATGTATTTTTTTTTCTTGAAAGTAACATTCCAACCTCACCAGAATTTGGGCTGTATATTTCACTTATTTGGTATGCCAAGGCTTGTTTTAATTTTTCAGATTTATTTTACTTGACGTCTGGTTTTTAGACGGGATGATACATGTAGGAAAATATGCCTCATATGGTCTCTCAAACAGTTTTTCTTTTGGTATCAGTCATTGGAAGTAAAATTCAAAATTATGCCACTTGAAATGATTCGTGATTTCTCTGGTCCAAGGTCCATGTCTTAACTGTGCCTCAGGAGTAAAACATAACACTGGTCCAATGTCTATAATTTATGAAACGATATGGAGTCTATGTCTCTACTGTACCTCAGGGGTATTAAATAACACCGGTTCTAAGCCCATGTCTCAAGGCTATACTGTACATCAGGGATAAAAAATTACATTGGCCTAAGGTATTTGTCAATATAGTACCTCAGGAGTTTAAAATAACACTGCATGGTCTATGTCTATAATGTTCCTCAAGAGAACAAAATAACACTGGTCCAAAGTCAATGTCTTTACCGAACCTCAGGCGTCGAAAAAAAAACATTGGTCCAAGGTATTTGTTTATACTGTATCCTAGGAGTACAAAATAACACTGCTTCATGGACCATGACTATAACAAAATAACACTGGTCCAAATTCAATGTATTTTCTGTACCTCAGACGTCCAAAATGAGACTGGTTCAATGTTTATGTCTTTACTGTACCTCAGGCGTCCAAAATGAGACTGGTTCAATGTCCATGTTTATACTGTACCTCATGGGTCCAAAATATCATTGGTCTATGGTCAATGTCTTTACCTCATGATCAGGGTCCAAAATATCACTTGGCCAAGGTCAATGTCTTTACTCTATCTCAGGGATCCAATATAACACTTGGCCAAGGTCAATGTCTTTACTCTATCTCAGGGATCCAATATAACACTTGGCCAAGGTCAATGTCTTAACTCTATCTTAGAGATCCAATATAACACTTGGCCAAGGTCAATGTCTTTACTCTATTTAAGGGATCCAATATAACACTTAGCCAAGGTCAATGTCTTTACTCTATCTCAGGGTCCAAAATAACACTTGGTCAAGGTCAAAAAGGGATTTATCAACAGTATGTGACTAGGTTTGGATTTTGACCTTCCAATGTTTTGGTTTAAATGCTACTGATGAGAGGTTACTCCTTGAAACATCGATCTATAGCATATCCAAATTAACCGTTTATATCTGCGTTTTGGTATTTGTAATTTTGAAACCACTGGGCGATAACCGCTGCTGGTGGACCAGAGGTCCCCGAGGGTAATCACAAGCCTGGTAGTCGGACTTGTCTGACACGAATTACCATAAAATTTCTAATAATTGTCGCTGAAATTTCCGATTGTTCAATTCAAAATTGATGAAAACACCAGGTTTCTTTCCTTGTAATGCACATGGTCGATATCCTCGGTGCTGGATTTGGCTTCCTTGTTCGAACGTTTTGGTTTTGAGTACTTTTCGCTTTCAACTGTTTTGGATTTTGACCTTCCAATGTTTTGGTTTAAATGCTACTGATGAGAGGTTACTCCTTGAAATATCGATATATAGCATATCCAAATTAACCGTTTATATCTGCGTTTTGGTATTTGTAATTTTGAAACCACTGGGCGATAACCGCTGCTGGTGGACCAGAGGTCCCCGAGGGTAATCACAAGCCTGGTAGTCGGACTTGTCTGACACGAATTACCATAAAATTTCTAATAATTGTCGCTGAAATTTCCGATTGTTCAATTCAAAATTGATGAAAACACCAGGTTTCTTTCCTTGTAATGCACATGGTCGATATCCTCGGTGCTGGATTTGGCTTCCTTGTTCGAACGTTTTAATTTTGAGTACTTTTCGCTTTCAACTGTTTTGGATTTTGACCTTCCAATGTTTTGGTTTAAATGCTACTGATGAGAGGTTACTCCTTGAAATATCGATATATAGCATATCCAAATTAACCGTTTATATCTGCGTTTTGGTATTTGTAATTTTGAAACCACTGGGCGATAACCGCTGCTGGTGGACCAGAGGTCCCCGAGGGTAATCACAAGCCTGGTAGTCAGACTTGTCTGACACGAATTACCATAAAATTTCTAATAATTGTCGCTGAAATTTCCGATTGTTAAATTCAAAATTGATGAAAACACCAGGTTTCTTTCCTTGTAATGCACATGGTCGATATCCTCGGTGCTGGATTTGGCTTCCTTGTTCGAACGTTTTAATTTTGAGTACTTTTCGCTTTCAACTGTTTTGGATTTTGACCTTCCAATGTTTTGGTTTAAATGCTACTGATGAGAGGTTACTCCTTGAAATATCGATATATAGCATATCCAAATTAACCGTTTATATCTGCGTTTTGGTATTTGTAATTTTGAAACCACTGGGCGATAACCGCTGCTGGTGGACCAGAGGTCCCCGAGGGTAATCACAAGCCTGGTAGTCAGACTTGTCTGACACGAATTACCATAAAATTTCTAATAATTGTCGCTGAAATTTCCGATTGTTAAATTCAAAATTGATGAAAACACCAGGTTTCTTTCCTTGTAATGCACATGGTCGATATCCTCGGTGCTGGATTTGGCTTCCTTGTTCGAACGTTTTGGTTTTGAGTACTTTTCGCTTTCAACTGTTTTGGATTTTGACCTTCCAATGTTTTGGTTTAAATGCTACTGATGAGAGGTTACTCCTTGAAATATCGATATATAGCATATCCAAATTAACCGTTTATATCTGCGTTTTGGTATTTGTAATTTTGTCAGTTACCTGCCCAAGGTCATTAGTTTCCTCCACCATTAAAACTGACACGGGCCGCCCTCAATGGCCCAGGTGCGTCGATAAATTGGCGTTTAACACTATTATACAAAAACACACAAACACACATATCAAGTTCCACGCTTATACTGTTCCTTAAAAGACAAAAATAACACTAGTCCAAAGTCCATGTTGCAATGCTAGAAACTTAACCTCACCATGGTCCATGTGTATACTGTACCTCAGGGATCCAATACCTTCTGTAGATTCAAGTATTTGTATTTGGATGTTTGATATTTTTGTGGTTTGTTTATCAGTGAGTGATCACAAATGATAAAAAAACATAGTACTTTAAAGATTATCGTCTCTTGAGGAGCATAATAAATATGAACTTCATCTGCATGAAATCATAAAAAATCACACAGAAATCATAAAGAAATCATAAGGAAATCACAAATAAAAAAGAAATATTTTTGAAATCATAATGAAATATTTTGACCACTATAAATGCTTCAATAAACGGTTGGGTTGATTTTGTGTTTTGTGTTTCCTCGTGCTGTTCTTGTTCACTTTTACCGGTTTTGTCGTTGCCCTTTCGGACTTTTGACACTCGAATGTCCCATTGAGCCCCTTTGCTTCTTAGGTATATACGCACTGTGTTACATGAAGGTGGTAAAAGTTTTTCAATTCCATTCCTTCTGTCACTTTCTAAAAAATACATGCATATGATGAACGTCAACATAATTTATCTTCATCATGTGAGTATCACAATTATGATTGTTCTGTATCCAAAATACCACTGCATTTAACGGATTTATATTTTTATAAAAGGCAACCTAAAGACAAAAACAAAAGAAAACAGAAAAACAATAAATGCACAACACATGTACATGTAGCCAAATAGTGCAATTATCTTATAGTTCTTTTTTTGGGGTGGTGCGGGGGGGGGGGTAGGTCTATACATGTAGTTACAAAGGAAAACCGTTGTCTTTTTAGCAATCGTTCATGTTATTCCACTGAAACATGCAGGAAACTTTTCTAACTAAACTCTTTCATATGGTCAAATAAATTTAGCTTATTAAAATTCGTTAGCTGAAATCGTAAGAAGTATATAAAAACTATCATGTTTCGTGTGTTTTATAACGCTATGGCTCTGTCGCACTATAATGTTCAATCCAACGTGTTCTGAACTTCGAATTGGTCGAGTCGCTGTAGAAAGTTTTTTTTTCAAAATTAATAGTGATCGAATCCAAAACGTCTGACTGACTACTTACAACGCACGACAAATTTATTCATTACTGATCTTTAGCGCATGACAACGTGGTTCGGGGGTATAAGCAAAATCCATAATTTTTTTTTATTTTGCAGAATTAACTTTCATAAACGAACATTAAAAAATGCAAAACAATTGGGGTCACCTACCTTTCTAAAGGTGACCTTGCAAAGTTGGTGACCTCAAGTTTTGTTTTTCAATAGGAAAAGAGTTATTCAACATCATTGTGAGCTGGAGCTGGAAATCAATCTGATTTTAGTTACTTTTCACAAGTGACAAGTCATTTATACTATCTTCCGAAAAACATTTAAAAAACTTAGGGTCGTGGACCTTCCTTTTATATATTTAAAGAAAAACTATTTTCTCCTGCACGGTTTTGAAACCTCAGTTCGGGTTCGGGTTTCACAAATTACCAACACCCGATCGTCACGCCCACTTTAAGGTCTGTTTTTAAAAACGTCTGTTTGGCTTTTCACGGTTGTCTGTTTGTAAACTTTTATGTCTGTTTTTGTATTTTTGTGTCTGTTTTACACAATCGTCGGTCTGTTTATAAAATTTATGTCTGTTTTTTATATTTTTTTGTCTGTTTATAAAATTTCATGTCTGTTTTTTGGTATTTTTTGTCTGTTTATTTTAAATTGGTGTCTGTTTTTGTGTTTTTGTGTCTGTTTAAAGTTTATCGTCTGTTTTTAAAATTTTTGTTAATTTTTGCCTGAATGGCTGCCCATAGACAATAAAATAAGTAGGTTGGTTAAACCACACATAAAAGGTAAAAATATCAAATATAAAACTAATATAAATTAATAAAGAATACATCTAAAATCTAAAAAGCCCAAATTTTCGGCTTTCAGCCTTCGTCGGGGGCAGAGCAAAAAGAAAAAAATCACGACCGCCACGGTCTGAGGACAACCAACAAGTGAATATAGTAAAAAGTGTTCACTCGATAAAAACAACCACGTCATCATCACCCAAATCCTGAACTGAGCAATATAACAATAGGCCAAATCATACCCAAAGAATCAAATTAAGTAAATAACTAAGAAATGATTTGATTTTTGACATTGATGCCGAAAGGACGTGCTGTTCCCAGGAATTTTATTATTCTCTGCTCAAGGAACTGTCTTTGTTTCTCGCCGTGATGGGTTTGAAGCAGAACCGTGACTTGCATATCTTTTATACTGTGGCCGGACCCTCGAAAATGCTCCCCAACTGGACATTCAGTATCTCTGGTGACACTGTTTTTGTGTTCCACAAAACGGTCCCCGAGTCTCCGACAAGTTTCACCAACATAAATCATGGAACATCGCTTACATCTTATAGCGTATACGACGTTTTCGGTAATGCAGGTGAACCCATCCTTCAGTTGGAAAGTTTTCGAGGGACCAACCACAGCATCGGTCTCCCATGTGAACGGACAAGTAGAGCAGCGAGTTCTTTTACAAGGACGTGTACCTTTGTAGCTGGCGGGTTGACGTGACGACCTATACGAACTGCTGACCAGGTGCTGTTTAAGACTCTTGCCCTTTCTAAAAGCCGTAATAGGGGTAGAGTCAGCAAAAACAGTGGACATATACTCATCTTTGAGGACAATGGATTTAAAGTTGCGAATAAGGATGTTCTGGATGGCAACATTGTGAGGGTGATAAGTAAGGACTAACGGAACACGATCATTGGTGCTCTTCACCCGGGGCTCCATTGCCTCGCGTCTGTTCACACGGGAAACCGAGGACACGGCCCTGTCCAAGACTTTGTCAGGATAACCTCTCTTCGTGAAGAAAGATCTCATCTTGTTACACTGGATCCCAAAATCCTTATCGTCATTGCAGATACGACGAAGCCTCAGAAACTGCGACTTCGGTATGGCGTCTTTGCAGGAGGAAGGATGACAGGATTCGTAATTCAGATAACAATGAGCATCGGTAGGTTTAAAGAACACCGATGTAGAGATCTTACCGTCTGTGATAGTACAGTTAATGTCAAGGAATGAGAGGCTATCCTGAGTGATGTTGAAAGTGTATTTGATTGCAGGGTGGTAGGAAGAGACAAAGTTGATAAAAGATTTCAACTCCTCTTCACTGTCGGATGAGACTCCAAATACATCATCGATGAACCGTTTGTAAAGTTCCGGGACTGGACCGATGTATTCGGAGAACATTTTTTCCTCTAAATACCCTACAAACAAACACGCAAAACTTGGACCCATTTTGGTGCCCATGGCTACGCCACCCGATTGGTTGTAGAACTTCCCATCGAACTGAAAAGTATTCAGGTTGAGGACAAGTTCCGCCATTCTCAACACTATATCAGTACTGATGTGAGGATTGGGTCTCCTGTCCAAAAAGTGTTTTAAAGCTACCAAGGCGTCATTGTTGGGTATGCTGGTGTATAAAGCAGTGACATCCATAGTAAACAGTCTGAAATCGGAGTTTTCTGGCTCAAAGAACTCAAGGATATTCAGAGCGTGGGTAGTGTCCTTAATGTATGTAGGTAGGTTCTCCAAAATAGGAATGAAAATATCGTGGAGGAAACTGGAAATGTGTTCTGTGGGACAACTACACGCTGAAACGATCGGCCTACCTGGGTTACCAAGTTTGTGTATCTTGGGAAGCATATAGAAACGAGACGTTCTCGGTTGCGATACTACAAGACGCGATGCTTCCTCGGGCAGATCGTCGTTTTCTATGGATGTCTTGATGAAGTCTTTGACAGATTTTTGGTTGATTTTTGTGTTGTTAGAGCGAAGTTCTGTGTAAAATTGAGAGTCAGACAGTTGAAACTCGCCCTCAGAGACATAACAACGAGCGTCCCACGCTACAACTGCACCACCTTTATCAGCAGGTTTGATGACAATATCGCTGCGTGTTCTGAGTTGGTGAAGCGCGGCACGTTCATCAGATGTAAGGTTATGTCTCTTGAGCGGTTTCGTATCGAGGCTGTCGATCTGACTTTGGCAGGTTCGGAAGTAATCTTGAAGGATCGGAAATAAAGACGCCTTGGGGGTAAAATTTGATTTTTTCTTAATGAATTTACTAAATAGTGAAGGAGCTTGATTAGAAGAATCAGAACTCTCTGTTTCTTTATCATGGAAAAAAGCTTTGAGTAAGAGGCGGTGGAAAAAATGTTGTATATCAGTCTCATTTTGAAACTGATCTGCTACGGATGTAGTAGGTACAAAATTGAGACATTTTGACAGGAGACTTTTCTCGGAAGAACTTAACACCAATGACTCTGGAATACAGCGGACAACCTCGTCCAGATTCACCTCTGTAGGTGGCGGGTCACTTACCACCTCGGCCACGTTGACAGGACGACCAGGATTGTCTCGCTGTACCTTCTCCTGCTTAGAGACGGATAAATACTGGAAAAGTTCAGTGTTTAAAACCCGAATATGGGAGATTATAGAGTTAGCGAGTAGCTTGTGACAAGAGGAAAATAGGTAATTTTTAATGATCATTTTCCTGAGGCGGAAACGCTCTAATTGTTCAGAGAAAGATTTAATAGCCAATTTCATCAGGTTTAAGGAGTAATGTGTGGATATGCGAGAGAACTCAGCATTCAGGTGCGGATTTTGAAGAATGGCATGAATAGGATGAAACGATGATTTGAAACTAGATGGAACAGTACGAGATATGATACAACAAAGGTACACGTCCTTGTAAAAGAACTCGCTGCTCTACTTGTCCGTTCACATGGGAGACCGATGCTGTGGTTGGTCCCTCGAAAACTTTCCAACTGAAGGATGGGTTCACCTGCATTACCGAAAACGTCGTATACGCTATAAGATGTAAGCGATGTTCCATGATTTATGTTGGTGAAACTTGTCGGAGACTCGGGGACCGTTTTGTGGAACACAAAAACAGTGTCACCAGAGATACTGAATGTCCAGTTGGGGAGCATTTTCGAGGGTCCGGCCACAGTATAAAAGATATGCAAGTCACGGTTCTGCTTCAAACCCATCACGGCGAGAAACAAAGACAGTTCCTTGAGCAGAGAATAATAAAATTCCTGGGAACAGCACGTCCTTTCGGCATCAATGTCAAAAATCAAATCATTTCTTAGTTATTTACTTAATTTGATTCTTTGGGTATGATTTGGCCTATTGTTATATTGCTCAGTTCAGGATTTGGGTGATGATGACGTGGTTGTTTTTATCGAGTGAACACTTTTTACTATATTCACTTGTTGGTTGTCCTCAGACCGTGGCGGTCGTGATTTTTTTCTTTTTGCTCTGCCCCCGACGAAGGCTGAAAGCCGAAAATTTGGGCTTTTTAGATTTTAGATGTATTCTTTATTAATTTATATTAGTTTTATATTTGATATTTTTACCTTTTATTTGTTGTTTAACCAACCTACTTATTTTATTATAAAAAAAATAGGTACGGGAAAAGGTCCCGCCAATTTTTTTTCTTAACAAACCAACTAAAAATATCACTTTAAGTATCCGACTGATATTTTTGTTGAAATTCAATTAGAATGGCCTACTTTTTCAGAAAATATCAACAATTTTTACAGGCCCTTCCGAACTTTTGAGTAAAGAGGCCAAGAAAATTGGTTGGGTTGTGTATGAAAAATTAAGTTCGGGAAATTTTCCCGCCAAAAATTTTAATGTCAATATGCAGATAGTCTAATGGACCAATTTCACTTAAGTTGATATTTTTCGCTTAAGTGGTCCAAGATGAATAACTATATATAGCCAAAAAATTGTTAAAACCTAAGATTATACGTAAATCACCTTTTGCATGATTTTTACTGAGACAGGCTCTTAAAAAATTGTTGGTCCCGAAGAAGAAGAATATGTTTAACTTTAATTCAGGATGTTGGCAGGTGAGTTTTTAAAATAAAAAGAATCGGAATCATTGGGGTTTTACCATCAAAATGAAGCAAAATTTTTTTTACGATTGCTCAAAGTTGTCTTTTACAATTAAAAAAAAATCTTATCACCTTTTCACGTAACTATGCTAAAGGACCGACCATTTAACTTGAGGGGGCCTTGGGATTTTCCTAGAAAAATATTCTGAAAATTGTTTTTGATGAAAACAAATATTTTGGCAGCAGAGGGTAAGAAAAAAAATATTATGAAGAAGGATTTCTGACATATAAAATAATGCTAATAATCAAAATAATATTCTGTCGCGTCGCCTTCGAAAAATGAAAATATTTTTTGACCAAAACAAATAACCAAGGCCCCCCATTCAAGTTAAATGGTCCGTCCCTAAAATTAAAGCTTTGAGAAAGAACAGAGAAAACCTTTTCCGCAAGATTTTCAACTCTTATTATAAATATGGTGACCTATCAACATTTTAAGCTACTTTGTCTTTTTAATAATTTCCTTTTTAGGCATCAATTTCAAAACCCCATAACTTTAAAGGCACCATTAAACATCCTTAAAATTAAGGGTTAAATTATAATTTTCACATAAAAAATAATCAAACTATTTTTTGCCTCCTCAGTCCTCTGATTGTACTTCTACTTCAACAGGACGAAGAACCTAAAGGATATATCTCCTGGCTAATTTGTTTGCCAGATGGGCACGAGCACGGGATTTCTGTTCTTTAATTTAGGTTACAACTTTAATTAATTTTTGTCTCCCTTTCATTTTTGTTGCTGTTGGAAATGAATGACATAATTTAAACTAAAGGTATTAACACTTCAACAGTGAGATAAAGGTAATTTTTTATCAAAAGAAATTTGAATCCGTCTTAAGGAACATATTTCTTACACTGACAATGTCACTTTTTTCTGTTTATTGCTGTAATCAATCAAAAACAATCTACTTTCGTTTTCGATTATAAATTTCCTGGTATAATTATAATGGGGTCCGATCGATAGTCTGACAGTCCGTTAGTCCGACAATTTAGTCCCACTGTTCGATAACCCAACAGTTGGATAGTCCGACTGTCCAATTATTTTCACGTTGTCATATATTTGTCTATTGTTTTTGATATTTGAGATAAAATTAAAAAGCCATGAAAGCTATCATCGTTCAGTAACGTTCAGTATCTGTGTTGTTGTCTTTGTTGAAAACATCAGAAAGTGTCGAGGAAACCAGACTCAAAGGGGCGGGTGATAAGCTGACAAAGTTCCCTGTTTTGTCTTCCTTTACCGGATTTGACACGTACACTGAATGGACTATTGGCAACACAAGGGATGTGCTATAGCAAGCAGGAACTGCTTACTCTTCTGGAACACCTGAGTTCAATTTTGTTTCGACTGGAGTTAGCGTTGTTGATTGATATTCAGTTATTTTGTGTTTCCATGTTTTACATGTATGTTTTTGTCCCCTTCTTGTTGGTGTTTACTGGTTTTGTCTCTGCCCTTTCGGACTTTTGACATTCAGATGCCCCATTGGTACCTCTGCTATTTCCCATACTGTTCAGAAATGGTAAAAACAGTGGTATCAGCCTATAGTTGCAAGTAATCAAGTACATAACCCAGTTTGGGTCTAAAGTTTTAAATTTCAAGTGGAAAGAGGTGCACCCAGTTTGTGCTATTGTTTTATTGTATACATGTATATGCATGCAATTATGTTTCATGTATAGTCCCATTGGCTCTGCCAACCAATTTTAAAATACAGACTGGCTACAATTACTCACCACAAGTAACAATAATAATTTTTTATTGTTACTCGCACGACCTAAACAAGAATGGTTTCTGGATATTATATGGCACCTTTTTCAGTCCGGAATCTCACGAGTAACAGTAAAAAATAAAATTAAGATTACTCGCCTTATTAGTACTTGCAAACTGAAAGAAATGAAAATTTCGCAAAGATAAAAGCATACTAAATTGTTGTACTTTTTATGGACGAACATTTTTAAAGACATAGAACCTATCAATTTCGTATTTTTTTCACATTGAATAAAAAGAACAATTATCAAAAGTAAACATTCTAAAACTTTTCTTTACCGACATAAAAACTAATTTTTTTGCAGCTTTCTATAAAATTATCTTATTTTAATATTAAGTATTGTCCATCATAAATATTTACTTTTGGTAAACCGTTATTCACGTGACCTTTACTGGGTACTGGTAAACTGCGAAACGAAATGAAACCAAAACAAGACGAAAACAAAACAAAATCCGTTAATTAAGAAAACGACTGATATCGGGTAAAATTGATTCAATTTTCTCTTTTTTCCGAATTCCCTCGATTTCGTTTCCTATCTGTACAGATTTCGGTTGCTTAATTTACTATTTTCGTTTCCTACTTTATCATGTTTATCGATTTTGTTTTCGCTCCGTTCCGTTTTGGTTAATATTTGTTTCTCAATTTACCGCACGCAAGTGTTTACATTTTATAATTAGTTTGTCCTCTTTTTTGACACTGCATATTTTTATGCAGTTTTCTCTCAAAAAGAGCATTTTCTGGTAGTTTTTATAAAAAACTAATAGTGTCTTTAAAGGTTTTACACTGTATTCTGCAAATACTGTGAATTTCATTATTTTTTAAAAATTGTGTAAATGATAGGTTCTATTTCTTTAAAGATATATTTAACCAATTATATACAACCTGTAAGCTTTTGTTAAAAGGCCACATTTTATGAGTAAATGTATTTTTTCCTTGTGCATTTCAATTGGTGCCGTAGTTATAATACATGTTTTAAAGTCTGTCCATCACACAAAATATATGCAACCTATAGCTCAAAAAGAATAACAACGTAACAGCCTTTAAACTTTGCAGCGTGAATAAATACATGTAGATGTGGATTAATTCTCTTTTTTTTTACGATTTCAATATATTAACATGATTAAGTTTACAAAAAAAATTGGTGGCAGTTTTCCACTGAAATGTGAACACATGGTGAAGATGATGATGCCTTTGGTTTTTTTTTACGACAATGTTGAGTTGTTCAACATTGCTAAAGGATGAAGTAATTGTTAGAAACCTGTTGGCTGGCCTTGTTCTAGATTTAGAGACCAGTATTAAAGGCACCAACAACATTGGATGAAAACATTTAAATCAATAGGATAAGAATTATTTTGCAAAAGTGTGGCGAGGTTGTCCACATTTACTCGGCAGTTGTCTCTGAAGAATGCTTGGAATGGACTATTTAAAAACCTGAGACTTACAACACCACCCAAAACAGTGATGAAAGCGTCATAAAACATTAGAAATTGAATAAAAATTAAAATGTTAATGTAAAATAATGTGAAAGTGTTTATTATTCGTTTTGCTAACTTAAATGTGTACACAATATTCATAATATTCGTCGCAGGCGAGACATAAGTATTACTTTCTGCCGGAGGCAGCGGCTGCGTTAACTTTTTTGTATAAAGACTTTTATGAAAAATGAATTGCTTGAAACTCATGAAACTGTGAAAAGTATTAATAGCTAGGCATCTTTGTAAGACTTTTGTGGAAAATAAATTGCTTAAAGAGTATAATAGCTAGGCATCTGATATTTGGTATACAAACAGTTTTGGTTATGATCTACGCAACTGCCACCATGCCATGTGACCCTAACCCCATTTTCATGCTCCAGTAACTCTGTGAACTTAGGTCTTTTTCAGGCCAAAAACTTCTTTGTTAGACTTTTGTGAAAAATGAATTTCTTGAAAATTATAATAGCTTAGTATATACATCTGATATTTAGAATATTGATGAATTAAATTAGGGTTTGTGTGTCTGTCAACATGCCATCTTGCCTTGACCTCATTTTTACACTTAATGACTGTTAACATGGTTAATAATGTTTTTTTTAAGTTCAGTCTTTTATGTTTAGTCTGTTTCTCAATGACTATGATATCTAGAATCATTTTAGTTAATCCACAGGAAAATGTAAATGAATTAATGAATGAATAGTTGAATAACTAGGTATTCTGATGGTGCCGGCAGGTGAGACATACGTATACTTTAGTGTTAACTCTTGTTTCCTTTGATCATTCAATTTTTCCTCAAATCTCACGCAAGCAGCTCATAAAAACTTGACGGCCCTGTTACAGTGATCAAATATGTCAGTTTTGTGTGATGATATAGCACTTACGCTCATGGTCTATATTTTATTTTAAAGAACTTGCAGATATATACATGATATATTGGCGCTTATTGTCACTGGGTTTAATTAATATGATAACTGAAAGTAACCCTCAGTGCATTTCGTTGTTATCATAATCAAACATATTCCACTAAACTAGAAAAGCTTTGACCAGTAGCTCACATACTTGACAAAAAAGTATGACAAATCCTCCCAACTCCCCCATGTCCCCCCCCCAAAAAAAAATCAATTGAAGATGGACATACATGATTGTATCTATTATATCTCAAAACTTGTTTGGAAATGCGATGATAGACCATTGCGGAAATTTTGAGGAGTGTAGGATAAGAGTTAACGGTCCGGACACACGGACTGACTTCCCTATTACTACATGTACTCACTTAAACATGTTAAACAAGTAAACATAATTTTACTTCTTTAAGTAAACAAAAATTTACTTGTTTGAGTAAAGTATTTTTCTCTTAGCAAATATTTACCTATAAAAGTAAATTTGAAAAACTTTGAGCTCATTTTACTTGTTACACAATATTTTTACAATCAAACAGATAATTTTCTTGAAATGTTTACATCATCTGCTCTATGGTCCATTAAAAACTTCTGATGTGCATGGCTGTCTTCATGGTGCGCACGGCCTTTGAAAATTGCCCCTTGGGACAATAAATGTTGATTATTTCTCAATTAACTGAAGATAACAGATAATCCCAGTCTGGTAAAGGTTGCTGATACTATTAGCCATATAAACATGATAAATAATCATGAATGAAAGTAAAATTCATGGCTAGATAAAGACAATTATGAAAAGAATGGCCTGAAATAAAATGATGCAAGAAAATAACTGCTATTTATTAATTTATTGATTTCAATCCTTATTTATATAAGAAATTCCAAAGATATTCAGAATTGAAATCTTATCAACACATAATTTACGTTTTCGTCATTTTTTTCATTCCTTGTCCATTTTACCGACACCAAACTTGCAAGTACAACATGTAATATTGATATCCCGTGCATTGAAATAAGAAACCTCAAAATATTAAATATCAATTTACTTAAACAATCTAACAAAATTCTCTAAATCACTTAATTATGGTTCACCGTTTTTACAGGTAAACCAATTACGATCTCTTACCTGTTTTCCAATTAGGTTAGGTGATTTATGACCTCTGACCCAGTCTGACCAAGTGTCGATCATGCTGTGATTACCTACCATAAAATGTCGGATTTATGATTTCCGACATGTCAGATTGGGACAATAGTAGTCACAAGTCCCTGGGCGTACTGTGTGCGTATAGAACTGATGTGGGGATTTTTGATTGGTCGTAAAACATGGCCGCTGTGGCTAAAAATAGAACAGGGGAAAATGGCAGTTTTTTGCAATTAACTCAAAAACGGTGACAGATTTTAAAATTTTGATTGGAACAAAAGTGATTAGCACCTCAAGATCTACCAGCTCTGAAATTTTGAAGAAAATCCAACAACCCATGTAGGAGTTATTGTCCTTTTGGAGGATTTTTTTTGCAAATTTTGCACCTGTTTAGCTCAATATCTTGAAAACTATACAAGATATTTGAGAAATTTAAATTGCATTTTGTTAAGTGCATCAAGATATACAAAATATGTAATAGTGTCAACATTGTAGGACCTTTCATTTTAGGAGTTATTGCCCTTAGAACGTCAAAATTGAGCATTTTATAAGCATTTCCTCATTACATTGGCTAAATAATAGATCATTGGGGTAAACTGCTTTGTTTTGCTAATAACTCAAAAAGGGTGACAGATTTTTAAATTTTGATTGAAGACAAAAGTTATCACCAGGTCTGAAATTTTGAAGATGAGAGGTTATTCCTCTTAATATGTTGAAGGAAAGAAAATTATTAAAAGAATATTACTCTGTGCAATCATAACTACATTAAGTTAAATCATATTGTCAGATGACTACCCTTATTAAACTTATGACCTTTTCAATGTCAAATAGATGTTGCCTTATAACCTTTACTTCAGGCACATATCATGCATATGTCAGGTTAGCGATTCAGGCTCCTGGGAGCCTCTTGTTTAATTTCTGGTTCGATTTTAATTTTTTTTTACCATTATTGTTTTAAAGAGTAGAATACAAAATTGAAAATTCATATTTTTACCCCTGGGTTGAAAGTCCATCAGAGAAGCATGTGTCAAAAACCTTTGTCAGTCCACCATGGGCTGCATGTGTCCAGAGCAATAGAGCTATCCATGTTGGGCCTAAAACGTACAGGGGTCGTATCATGCTGCGCTTGACAAAGCTTTTTATTATGATTATAGCAAGAAAATGCTTAACGTTAGAAGTTTAAGAAAAACATAATTTAAACTTTCAAAAATGATGCCTGTTTTGGCAGGAAATTAAGTTTGTCACTAAAATAAGCAGCTAATAATGAACTATTTATGTTATTGAATAACATTACCTTGAAGAGAATCATTTGCTCTTTCTTCTGATGTTCAAAACGTATTTTTAGCAGTATTATAAAAGTTTTGAAATAAACATGCATTGAAGACATTGTCCACCAGAGAATGCATATGTGTCAAAAAAGCTTTGGGAGTCCAGCATGGGCTGCATGTGTCAAAAGCATTTGACAATCAATATTGGGCCTCCATTATGTTCAGGGTTCAACATGTTGCGGTTGTATAATGCTGTGCTAGACGTATAAAATTTAGATTTAATTTTGTGACACATTTACTGTTAGGGACCAAAAGGGACTAAAAATGAAAGGTAGCATATATCCTTAATTAGGGGCCAAAAGGGTGAATATTTTTGTTGATCTGTAATTTATTTTTGATCTGCTTTTGAAAGAAAATGAATTCCTTGTGACAGAGTGAAATGTGGGTGGTAGGTCCACCATGGGCTGCATGTGTCAAAATAACTTTGTCAGTCCACCATAAGCTGCATGTGTCAAAATAACTTTGTCAGTCCACCAAAGGCTGCATGTGTCAAAAAAACTTTGTCAGTCCACCATGGGCTTCATGTGTCAAAAAGTCTTTGTCAGTCTATCAAAGGCTGTGCATGTCAAAAAAATTTTGTCAGTCCACCAAAGGCTGCATGTGTCCAGAGCAATTGACTATCAATATTGGGCCTAAAATGTACATGGTTAAACATGTTGTAGTCATATGGGGCATTCGAGTGTCAAAAGTCTGCATGGGCAACGACAAAACCGGTAAACATAAACAAGAAGAGCACGAGGAAACACAAAACACAAAATCAACCGAATAGAAATCAAACTCTAAGTTCAACTACAGAGCTGTCCGTCCATTTAACTAAAATCTTGTCTGCTGTCAAAGAAGGTCAACAAGCATACTGCGACACTATTCAGTCAGGGGACTGACATTAGCAAGTCAATTCTTTTCTGACCTATACAAGTCATTTATAGTGCAAATATGAGTTGTCTTCCTTTTTCATCCGACTTAGACAAGTCAGTAATATAAACATGATAAATATGTATAAAACATTTTCTGACTTCTTGAAGTCAAATAATTTACATGCATGAAATGCCACACGCCCTGCCAATCAGGTCAAGCGCCAAAACATTTTCACCTGGAATGAATAGTATTTTCATGCACATTGAATAGAAAAATAATCACTACTCTCTAAAAAATCGGACACCATGATTTAATTTGAAAAATATTACTTACTTTCTAATGAACAAGTGTCATCAATACAAACAATGACCAAGGAAACAAAATATTATTTTAAAAAGGTGAGAGCAGAAAACTATTGAGAATACTGATCATATTAAAATTAAAGGACTCCTTTGAACATGTTGCATCAAAACTTTTTGACTTTAACAGGTCTGAACTTTTCTGACTTAAATGTGTCATTTCTACGAAATGACTGCTACAAGTCTAAACTTTTTTACCTAATTAAGTCAAATGATTTCTGACTTGAATGTGTCAGTCCCCTGACTGCTATTTATAATCGTAGTGGAACCAACCATATATGGATTTTGAAGAACTCAAAAGATTTGTTAGATTATTTTAAATCTAGATCATTTTCTGAGGTTCACTCTTTGAAAACGTTCAATTTTTCAACTTTATACACTACTTTGCCACACGAAAAACTAAAACGTCGCTTGAAAAAACTTCTCGAAAAAGCCTTTTCAAACTCTAGGAATTTTGTTGCTTTGGGTTATAAATCTACATTATTTTCCAAAACATCTCTCAAAGATAAAATGTCAGGAAGAGTAAGTGGTTCCTGCCTGCTCTTAATATTAGATTATAATTTATTAAATAGTGAATAGTCATAGGTATTACTTTCATGTTTAATATGTTGAATGAATTTTACCAAGAAGCAAAACACATTTATTATTTGAATGCATTTTAATTAAATAAAATCTTCATTGTCAGGAATATTGCTGTTATAATGGCAACAGATCATAAAAGGAAATTATCAGCAGAAAATGAGAATAGTCCTCCATCAAAACAGCCCAGAGTCCTCAGTGTTGGTACAAATACCTCAGGTCAGTAATACTATTTTATTAGCTCACCTGGACCGAAGGTCCATGTGAGCTATTACCATCACTTGGCGTCTGTCGTCGTCGTTCGTCGTCTGTCGTCGTCGTTGTCGTCGTCTGTCGTCGTGGTCTGTCGTCGTCTGTTAACAATTTTTCAAAAATCTTCTCCTCTGAAACTACCAAACAGAATTTAATGAAACTTGGTATGAATGATCGTTAGGGTGTCCTGCACCAAACTTGTGTTTTGATTTTTGATCCGTTAAAAAACATGGCCGCCGTAACTAAAAATAGACTAATGGGGTCAGACTACTGTTTTTGGCTTATAAATCAAAAAGTATAAGAGATAGAGAAAATCTGAGGCCACGCTACTGATTCAGCATCAAAAGCTCTACAAAAGTGTCCATTTGGTCAAAGTTGTCAGATGACCCCTTAAAGGTGAAAAATAGCATTTTTTCATGTTTTTGGCCAACAGAATGAAAACTATTGCAGATACAGATTAGCTGTTGCTTGCTTAAATGTTCAGCTCATTTAACTCTACAAAAGTCTCCATAGGGTCGAAGTTGTCAGATGACCCCTTATAGGGGTTACGGCCCCTTAAAGGTGAAAAATAGCCATTTTTCATGTTTTTGGCCTACAGAATGAAAACTATTGCACATAGAGATTAGCTGTTGCTTGCTTAAATGTTAAGCTCATTTAGCTCTACGAAAGTCTCCATAGGATCAAAGTTGTCAGATAACCCCTTTTAGAGGTTATGGCCCCTGAAAAATGGCATTTTTTCATGTTTTTGGCCTACAGAATGAAAACTATTGAAGATAGAGATTAGCTGTTGCTTGCTTAAATGTTCAGCTCATTGAGCTCTACAAAATTCTCCATAGGGTCGAAGTTGTCAGATGACCCCTTATAGGGGTTACGGCCCATGAAAAATAGCGATTTTTCATGTTTTTGTCCTACAGAATGAAAACTATTGCAGATAGAGATTAGCTGTTGCTTGCTTAAATATTCAGCTCATTTAGCTCTACAAAATTCTCCATAGGGTCGAAGTTGTCAGATGACCCCTTATAGGGGTTACGGCCCCTGAAAAATAACCATTTTTCATGTTTTTGGCCTACAGAATGAAAACTATTGCAGATAGAGATTAGCTGTTGCTTGCTTAAATGTTCAGATCATTTAGCTCTACAAAATTCTCCATAGGGTCGAAGTTGTCAGATGACCCCTTATAGGGGTTATGGCCCCTGAAAAAAGCGATTTTTCATGTTTTTGGCCTACAGAATGAAAACTATTGCAGATAGAGATTAGCTGTTGCTTGCTTAAATGTTCAGCTCATTTAGCTCTACAAAAGTCTCCATAGGGTTGAAGTTGTCAGATGACTCCTTATAGGGGTTATGGCCCCTTATAGGTGAAAAATGGTGTTTTTGGCCTATAGAATGAAAACTATTGCAGGTAGAGAAAAGCTGTTGCTTGCTTAAATGTTTAGCTCATTTAGCTCTACAAAAGTACAGGGTCAACATCAAGACCAGGTGAGTGATTCAGGCTCCTGGGAGCCTCTTGTTTTATATTCTATGGAGTTTAGATCAAAATGTTAAACTGGCATATGATTTTTATGCCCCATATGTACGAAAAGGTTATGTTCGATCGTCGATCCCAAATGTTGCGAGATGAGGCATCATAATGTCCATGATGTCTTCCGGATATATTTTTATTTCAACTTAAATTTACAAGTATTTAGTGTTAAGTATTGGTAAGAAATTTTATGGAACAGCCAGGGAATTCAGGTTTTAAACCAATAAAACTGTTACAAAACTGTTATTTGGATTTTCGATTGGTTAAAAAACATGGCTGCAAAATAGAACATAGGGGTACAATCTGTTTTTTATGCCCTGCCAACTTTGTCTGTTCGTCCGTTCTTCCGTCCGTCACACTTTATTTTCTGCACTTTTTTCGACATCCTTGCATATATGTATATTCAAAAGATTCTTAGTATATGAGTCAACCATGATGAGTTACAGGTGATGTTTGAGTTTCGTTCGGGTCAAAATGTCATTTATTTTATCTGCCAGCGGGGCATGAATGTCATCTTGACACATTTCCTTATTTGCAAATATTTACTCAAAATCCGTCACAGATAAAAAAAAATTCTGGCATAAGAATAAAAGTGATGAGCTCCTCAAGATCTGTCTGCCATGCAATTTTGAAGAAGATCCAAATACCCATGTAGGAGTTATTGCCCTTTTTCCTATTTTTTTCCAAATTTTACACTTTTTCAGCTTAATTACTATTTGAGAAATTTAAATTGCATATTGTTAAGCACATATACATGATATAGATCTACAAAAATGTTACAGGATAAATGTTGTGGAACAGTCCCTTTTAGTCAAAATTGACCATCTTAACCACCTTTCCTGATTTCATTGCAAACCGTAAAACACATGTAAAAGGTAGATTAAAAGTTTTAATTACAATATTGCCTAGCTAGTTTGATGGGAGACATATTGTTTTTGTCCTGTCGGTCCATCTTTCTGTCACATAGTTTGTTAGCACAACTCCTCTTAAACTACTGAACTGATTTCAACAAAACTTGGTATGTAGGAAGGACACCATAAGGTGCCAATTTTTGTGGGAGTTATGGCCCTTTGAACTTAGAAATTTGGTGAAAATTCTCATTTATCATATTGTCAGTACAACTCTTCTGAAACTGCTGAACTGATTACAACGAAACTTGGTATGTAGGAAGGACACCATATGTAGTTGTGCATATTTCCAGGAAATTTAGATTCTCACATTTTTGTGGGAGTTATGACCCTTTGAACTTAGAAATTTGCTGAAAGACCTTATTTATCATCTTGTCAGCCCAACTTTGGTGGCATCTAAAACAACTGATCCTATTTCAAAGAAACATGGTATGTTGAAAGGACACCATATGTAGTTGTGCATACTACCAGGAAATTTTGATCCTCAAATTTGTGTGGGAGTTGTGGCCCTTTGAACTAAGAAATTTGCTGAAAATTCTCATTTATCATCTTGTCAGTACCCAGGGGGGGTAACTTGGTAACTGTTTGGGTGAGGATGTGCCATTTTCGATTTGAATTCAGTACCCATATTTATATAAAATTTCAAATTTTTAGGACCTATATTTATATAAAATCAACAATTTTCATGACCTTTATTTATATAAAATAGACATTCAATGACCCATATTTAACCTGGAATGTTATAGTTTTCTATCTCTCTCAGATGAGTGCAGATGTTGGTTTGTCATAGGGTGTTGTTTTGTCTTCCTTTACCGGATTTGACACGCTGAATGAACTATTGGCAACGCGACGGGTGTGCTATAGCAAGCAGGAACTGCTTACTCTTCCGGAGCACCTGAGTTCACTCTTGTTTCGACTGGAGTTCGCGTTGTTGATTGATATTCAGTTGTTTTGTGTTTCCATGTTTTACATGTTGTCTGTTTTTGTCCTGTTCTTGTTGGTATTTACTGGTTTTGTCTCTGCCCTTACAAACTTTTGACATTCGAATACCCCATTCCTACCTCTGCTTCTTTTATCAAATAAACATATATTTTAGCTCTTAATTATTGCCAAATATTATTAGGGATGGAGATTTATTGCTGATGCAGAATTTCATGGGGCATATCTATATAAAATTTGACAAAACAATGACCCATATTAATATGAGACCAGATTTTTTTCAATGAAAATTGAAAGGCATACCCATTTTTATATAAAATTGTCTTAAAACTATACCCATTTTGATATAATTTTTCATAAAAACCTACCCATATTTTTGGCACATCCACGTACACCATTATATAGGAAGTTAACCCCCCCCCCCCCCCGGGGTGTCAGTACAACTCCTCTGAAACTACTGAACTAATTTCAACTAAATTTGGTATGTAAGAAGGACACCACATGTAATTGTCACTGTGCATATTACCAGAAAATTTTGAACCTCAATTTGTGTGGAGTTAATTAACCTTTTGAGACATCATTTTTGCGGACAAAAACAAACATTTATTTAATTCATCTAATCACATGTTTTTCCACATTTTCAGAACCAATAAAAGTAACAATATCAACTGACCAGACCACAGTCTTACAGGGAAGTTCACTGATCCTGACCTGTACTTTTAATGGAGAGTCTACACCTTCAGCTGTTCTATGGACCAGATATAGAGGATCTGGGGAGGACATTCAGCTGACTCCAGACAAATATAGTGGTGGTACTGTAGATACTCCGTCTCTGACTGTCCGTCATGTTAAAGCTGAAGACTCTGGAGTGTATGTCTGTAAATTAACATTTGAGGGTGACCAAGTCTCCAGCAACCCACTGACAATCAATGTTGGTAGGTTTAAAACTTTGTATTAAGTTCATTGAAACATGGTATTCTTACTTATTGGCTGTTGTTTAAAACTTTTTGTAAGACTTTTGTGGAAATTACATGTAGCAAAGAGGTACTGATGGGTTATTTGAGTGTCCTAAAGGTCAATGATAAAACCAGTAAAGATAAACGAAAACCACAAACCATTTTAAAAACACAAATCAACAATGCAGACCTGTTTACCCCTACGATTTTATCGTAATTTCTACGATTTTTGACATGAAATTACGCCCTACGATTTTCAGCGAAATTGGGAGAAAAAAAATTAAAGTTAAAATTTCGAACACACCTTTTGTTCGGAACCTATCGGATGCTTGTCTATGACTAATGAAAAGATAAGAGGATCTCAAATGGTTGCTCTTACAAACGCTTGAATCGTTCCGATGACCACCTTTCATTTCAAGCACTCAACTGATTGCGGCCTCATGGGTTTGAACTGTCTCGGAGGAAAAAGTTGGTCCAAGTCTTAAAAAGAAGGTTAAAAATATTAATAAAATAAGCTGCTGCTTCTCATCTCAATATAAAATGCCTTCAAATCATTTTAGAAGATTATTTATTGAAAGATGGTGAATATTAATAGAGGATTACATTGGATTATATTTTGATCATAGTGATTGAAATATTTCCGGAAATACGGCAAAAGAGGCGTTTCGTTCCCAGTCAATTTTTTCCCCACGATGTAAACATGCAAACAAGAAGCACCAATGGGTGTGATCGTAAGGCAACTTGACTTCGCCCATTTCGCCCGGTAGCGTAAGCCCTGGTGCAAAGCTTACAGACATGAATAGGAGTAAAGCACATGTGCCAATTAACTTGGGCAAATATTAATGTTCGCAAGGAAAGGGTCATTTGTTCCAATTTATGTGTGTTTATGTATGGTTTGAGTACCAAAAATCCTTATATATAACATTAATACACAAGTAAAGACCAACTCTGAACAACTAGTATTTCATGGGCAAAATTAGTATTTTTCTTGCTTAAAACTACTATTGTGGTTTATATGGGGTAAACAGGTCTGACAATGTGAACTCAAGTAGTAACGAGAGTTTACTCAGGTGCTCCAGAAGAGTAAGCAGTTCTTGCTTGCTCTAGTACACCAGTCAAACTGCCAATGGTCACTTAGATGTGTCAAATCTGGTAAATGAAGACAAGATAAAATGTATGACAAAACAGCATCTGCACTCATCTGAGAAATAGAAATCCAATATTTGTTTATGAGCACATGAATTCTCCCAAAAAATTGCTTTGATGAACCTAACCTTGTGTTAGCAATTTTTGATGTGATGCTCTGCCAAGGAAACTGATGTCTCTCGCAAGTCCGTAACCCAGATAATCCTCTCCTTTTTGTTAGCTTACCTGACCCGAAGGGTCATGTGATCTATTGCCATCACTTGGCGTCTGTCGTCCGTCCGCAGTCAGTCGTACTTTAGTTTTTTTCAAACATCTTCTTCTCTGAAACTGCTTGGCCAAATGCAGCGAAACTTGATATGGTTGTTCTTTAGGGTATTTTACAAAAAGTTTGCGTTGGGATTTTTGATATGTCATGTGTATGTCAAAAAATATGGCCGCTGTTACTAAAAAAAGAACAGGGGGGTCAAATATAGTTTTTTGCAAATAACTCAAAAACAGTCACAGATATCAAAATTCTGGCTTGTAGTAAAAGTGATCAGCACCTCAAGATCTACCTGCCCAGAAGTTTTCAAAAAGATCCAACAGCCAATGTAGGAGTTATTGCCCTTTTTCTGGATTTTTTCAAAATTTTGCAGTTATTTAGCCCTATATCTTGAAAACTTTATAAGATATTTCAAAAATTCAAATTGCATATAATTAAGCACATCAAGATCTACATTTCATGTAATTAGGTCAAAGCTGTAGGACCATTCCTTTTAGGAGTTAGTGCCCTAAAAAATTCAAAATTTACCATTTTTCATTACTTTTTCCTGAATTTCAAAGATTAACTTGTCTTAACTAACTCTAACTTGTCTGCACATGGTCGATATCCTCGGTGCTGGATTTGGCTTCCTTGTTCGAACGGTTTGGTTTGAGTACTTTTCGTTTTCAACTGTTTTGGAATTTGACCTTCCAATGTTTTGGTTAAAATGCTAATGATGAGAGGTTACTCCTTGAAATATTGATACATAGCAGAGATGGGGTATTTGAAATTGGTAATTGCAATTGATTGCAATCAATTACATTTTCTGAAGAATTTGAAAGTAATTGCAATTGAAAAAAAATCAATTACATGTAATTGAATGTAATCAAATACATTTTAAAAAAATGTAATTAAGTAATTGATTGCAATTACTTTTCAATTACATTGTCACCAAAAAATGTGTATTCAATAAACTTAATATTTCATCTATGTTTAGAAAGTACACTATTGTGTAAATATTTATATAATTATGATCCAAAATGTTTTCAACATTTAAAATAAACATTTTATTCTTTTTAAATATTATGAATATAAACAAAGATGCAGGGATGGAAATATCCACATCTAACTACAATTACTGTAAGATAGAAAAATGCATCCATTTTTTATCAATGGAAAACATTATATTTTATCTAAAATGGAAAAAGATTTCTTGACATTTTTGAAAATTGAATTATTCCCTTCTTCCATAAAAACCTTTTGTGCAATTTTTCATCCAACACCATATGAAAGATTGGATATGGGGAATATGTCAAAGAAACAGCAACCCATTAGGAATGAATGTATAACAGTTAGAAAAGTGAAAATTTTGCAACTGTCATGTTTTTATCTTGAAAGGAGTTGTTGCCTCAATTTTCAGCATATAGCATAACAATCTCAAATCAACCAGAATTTTCACAAAATGAAACAAGCATCTTAATCAATGCATGTAATTGATATCCATATCTGAATTCAGAGGCCTTTCCAAGCTACCATGGCCAAGCCAACAATACCCCTTTCAATAAAATTTCTCCTTTTACTTAATGGATAGAAATAACTTCTTTGGAAATTATTGGCAATACGTATTATTTCATATCAATAACTGTCTCCTAGATTTTTATCAACTGTGAACCCTCACATATCTATCGACCTAAAGTGTATTACTATATAAAATGATTGACACTAGAATCTATTTTTTTTTATATGATGGCCTAATGATCAAATACATGTACATGTTGTAATTGTTTTACAACCTTTTGATCACCTGTCTAGTCTTTAATTGACACTTATATGAGACTTTATATGGCTTCATTAGTTTAACAGTGATTAATTGCAAAATAAACAGATTTACCTGTCTATTTGTTGTTTCATTAAATAATTAAAAAGATTAAGGGGGAATGAAAGTACATTTTAACAATAGAGAAAACAGATTTAATCAACAATTTATTGACAAAACTTTAAAAGTGTAAAAAACACATTTGAATCACTTATGATGATAAAGACAAATGCTATCTAATTAAAACACTTGTTCTGAAATTTGAATTTCATATCAGACTAAATTGTACATGTTATTTGCTATGTCGATGTAATAAATGATGTTTATATACAGACGTAAATGTCTTATTATACAAAATGTAATTGCAATTAAATCAAATACTTTGCAAAAGTAATTGAAATCAATCAATTACTTTTCTAAAATTGATGTAATTGCAATTGTAATGTAATTGAGTAAAAGTGTAATGTAATTGAAAATAATCAAATACATTTAAAAGTAATTGGCACCATCCCTGATACATAGCATATCCAAATTAACCGTTTATACCTGCGTTTTGTTATTTGTAATTTTATATCAGGACTTAATACCTTTCCCAAATAAAGAGTCCAAATTGGTATAGAGTGTTCTCAGTTTGTACAACTTCATTGGTCATCTAATATTAATTATTCCACCTTACCACATGTTTTCACATTTTCAGAACCAATAAAGGTAACAATATCATCTGGGGAGACCACAGTCTTACAGGGAAACTCGCTGATCCTGACCTGTACTTTTAATGGAGAGTCTAAACCTTCAGCAGAGCAGAGACATAACCAGTCAACATCATGAGAACAGGACGAAAAAACACAATATAAAACTAAAAAAAATACATAAACATCTGAAAAGCAACCAGGTGTACCAAATGGGAATCCGAATGTCAAAAGTTAGAAAGGACAGAGATAGGTAGGTTGAGTAGCATACACTTTTTCCTCATCCTATGGGTATCCTAAGGTGTAACAGAGAGTCAGACGGCTACTTTACAAACGTATTGTAAATGGGTATATGACCCGAAATCCCGGGGGGTTACTCCGGTGTTTTATGACGGGGGTATGCATTTTGTAGATTGAAATTGGTACCCGAATCTATGTCAGATAATCGTCAAAAACATACCCAAATCTATGTGATTAGCAAAAAATACCCATATCTATGTAACGAAATAAAAGTCCATCAAGTTTTTTTTTCATTTATTAGAGCCTTACAAAATTAATTACAAGTCTCTTTCTTATTTAAAATGACATCTTAACTTCGTAAAGTATCCCAAAAACACAAAAGACCCAAGTCTATGGCACCTTTTCTGTTTTGACTCTCATGTCTATGTAAGACATCAACAAAAATGGGTACCAAATCTATGTGTACTGCTTAAAAAAAGATACCCAAATCTATGTAAAAAATTATGAAAAATGGACCCATAAAAATTGCACATCCCGTATATTGTATATAGGGAGTAACCCCCCTGGGCCTGAAATACCTGAAATACCTACAAAGAATCAAACCCTTCGGACCAATGACCCTGCGGACCATCGCCCCCTCGGACCATCGCCCCTTCGGACCATTGACCCTTCGGTCCAATGACCCTTCGGACTAAAATCCCTTCGGACCAATGACCTGGAATCGCTTTCCATTATGCGGTGCCTACCGGTTGAACCGGGGACAGATTCCAGAAACGGCTCCTTTTCGGTCGGAATCTCACAAGTAACAATAACCAATTAAATTAGGATAACTCAACTTATTGTTACTCGCAAAATGACAAACTGTACGTTCTAAGCTATTTTCAGACCTGTGGGACCTCTACTTCCTGTTTGGGGTGGGGCTGATATGAAAATCTATGAACATTGACTTAAAAATTTCTGTCAAGCTTTTCTCAACAACTGTACTTGAGAATGATTTGAAACTTGATAGGATGATTCAGTATGACAATCTGTGCATCCTGAGCAACTTTCAGACCTGTGAGACTTCCACTTTCTGTTTGGTACCTAGCGGGGACATCCGTGTCCCATGGACACATTCCTTCTTTATTTTTTGAGAAAAAAAAACAGAACAATTTATAATCTTTATTTAAAAAAAAAAATTTTTATCTGTTGTTTTAGTACATCCCATCACAACAATATTTTGCCCTCTCAATTTTTTTTTGTATTTCCCACGCGGCTGTTTTGTCCATATTGTTATCAACACGAATGCTGTCATGGAATTGTGATCATTCACAGTCTGCAATTGTGGAATAAATGTACGGTCATCACGATGTTTTTTCATTATTTTTAGATTACAAATGTAAACACATTCATTAACAACATTTTCGTATTTTCTTTCAAAAGTTTGTCAGAAATATTGTTTTTCGATGCATTTAATAGGAAACATCATGTTTCCATTCAAACTTGTGCACACGCAGACAGACAGAAAATCCAACAAAAACTGGAACCATTATTGAAGCAACACCAGACATTTGGTCTGGAAATTTATGATTTTTAACCGGTCCTGAAACATTTTTACTGGATTTGTCCGTTGGTCTGACGTATTTCATATTGAAATGTTGTTCTGTTTTGTTGCGTATGTCATGTGCCATGATTTTCTGTCCTTTTTCTGACTGCAAAATATTCCTGCAACAAATAACATGAATAAAATGCACAGAAACAAAGACAAATTGTGTACAGTCATTACACCTTTACCATAACTGTTTGTTTTAAATATATATATTATCTGGTTTTTTCCAGCAGCACGCTAGTGAGTCTGACAGTGAATACCTGAAAAAGTTATTATGGATTGGCTGTAAGTTTAAAATGTATTACTTAGACATGACTGCAAAATATTCCTGTAACAATTCAATGAAGGAAAAAAGATGAGGATACCAGAATTACGAGGGGGGATTCGAATAGCTAGATAAAGACAAAATCAGAAAACAAGAAAAGCCGACATAAAAACACACAACAACCATGACAACAACTGAAAAGCAATATATACAACACAATTTCAAGTTGTAATGAGCGTGAAATCAAATGCTCCAGATATCATCATGAATCTTTATACATATATAAAGGATGATTTGACATATAGAGAAACCATCGTACAATAATACTCAATCATACATGTAGTTCAGTGATTGCAGATAAAAAAATATCATGTTTTTTAAACATATTCTTTATATTGAAAGTTTAACATATACATGTAAGTATTTATCCTGGATTTGGAAACAAGCGTAATGCTTCTATAAATCCATCTCCTGTTTGCAGCTTGCAAGAGTGGCATTTGTAGCGGCCCCAATTGAGCCTACTGTTATCAAACTCTACAAAGGCGTCTTTAAAGTACGCAGGGTATTGCTCTCCCAATATACTGGACAATCTTTTTTGGTCCCTTCCGAAGGACTAGCATCGCTTCTTGAGACCATCCACGCAAATGGTGTCAAGAGAGAGAGTCGGGAAATCGGTCCATGAAATTTTCATCCCGGATGAGGATCAAACCACGAACCTATGTGTTAGCAGCCCAACACCTTAACCACCCTTTCTTTCCTGATGAGACATGTTCATATTTTAGTAATAGTAGTTTAAAAATAACATGTATTTTGGACATATTCTTTTTTATTGTTACATACAGTTCTTTTCACTATTTTGTCTTGGAACCTCAATCATGGGTAGAGGGTCAGTTCTTCTCTATATCTTTATCTTTTGTTTTCATTTATAGTGCTGTGTTTGTCTCCATTTTTGTGATGGTCGTTAGTGCAGTGTTCGTGTATTGGAAACTGAGAAAAAGGTCACAAAAGAGTAAGTTGTTTATTGTATTGGAGACTGAGAAATAAGTCACAAAAGAATAAGTTTTTATGTTTAAGTCACATATGTAGAACATGTCTATAGTTAGATAATTGATTTGTATAGGGAGTTAGCAGCAGTATGTTTTATGTAAAAGTGAAGAACAATTGAATGTGTAACGCTACCTATATAAATCAATGGCAAATTGGAGAATCGACTACATACAGTGTGACAAGTGTTTGCTGATTGCATGAAGCCTTAGATCATGTTCAAAACCAATGTTAGAATTAGTACTGTACGTGATTCCATTGGTTTGTCGTTTGACAGTCTTCCAGAAAAATAAGAATCTAACAAAATTTTAATTTCTTATGCAAGTTTTTTATGCCCCCATCTACAAAAGTAGTGGGCATAAAGTGTTCAGGTCTGTTTGTCCATCCAAAATTGCAAGATGGGGCATAATATGTCTTTTGGACATATTCTTCTTTAAGGAGAGGCAAATATAATATGTTTCAGGGATCAAAAGGGCCTTATGAATTTTCCTTGAATGTTGATATTAATGTAAAAAAAAATCAAATATGCATATATAATAAAAATTCATATGTGCATGGAAAGTCCACCAAAGAATGCATGTGTCAAAAAACTTTGTGAGTCCACCTTGGGCTGCATGTGTCCAAAGCATTGGACAATCCATTTTGGGCCACAAACGTACATGCTTTAACATGTTGCGGTCGTATCATGCTGCGCTCAGCGTAACTTTTTATTGCCCAATATGTTATCTACTTATAATATTGATCAAAGCACAAAATAAGTTACACATTAACATTCAAATTCATAAAAGTTTAACTCATTATTCAACAAGAGAGAACCTTAGACAAGGAACAAAAGAGAGAACAATCGCTGTTATTGACAGCTCTATCAACTGATGTACAAAAATCTATTTTATCAACATATAGGTTCAATTGTTTAATTTATTTTCAGAGGTCATTAGCGAGGAGGAGTTTAACTTTTGGAAAGTTTACCTGCTATGTTCAATTCTGGGTAGCTACAGAATCAGTGCGCATGTACTTACATAGATGTGTACCAGTTACTGCTTTGGAGACACATCTACTGAAATGGAGGACAAAGCTGGATCCTAACCCACCAAATAGAACGGTCTTCAGATGTTATCCTGCCCAGTTTGACTTACTATTTCCAGGTATATACTCTTTACTTCCAACTTTATCTTTGTTCTGTTGCATGACTTCCAAAAGATATCATTATGGGTAAAATTTATAAACTTTTAGAAAATAAATATGTATCTTTATACCTTTAATACCTAACAAAATGCTATGATCCATGATTTATTTACGGCCACAAATTGCACAAGCTCGTATCCAAATGCTATGAAAGAATTTACGTTAGCAGGATTTCTGAATATGCGATACCGGGATTTTTTTGTCTTGATTGGAATTTAAACAACCCTTATTATATTTTAGAGTGTTTTGATAAAAAATCGAATGTAATTCTGATATGGGTCATTCTCAAAAAATGTCTATATTTCGAGGTAGGCAAACTTGAACATTAGAATTGCTCACAGAAAGTTTGTAATTTACTTATTGGTATCCTCTATCATTTCAGTAAACAAAACAAGCAAAGAGTAAAAATCAAATCGAATATATTTTGAATTTTTTTTAGTCATTGTCCTTCAGGGTTGATTTGGCTGTCCTTGATGTTACCACATAAAAAACGTTGCAATGAAAGAAAGCTTTAATCTTTTATTTAAAAATTCATGCATAACTTGCCACATAGGGACAGAACAAATACTTTGCAAGCGTCAGAAATAAAGGTTAGCTCAAAAATTTGTTTTTAAGAGCATCATAAGACAATGATTTTAAACAGTTCAGCAAACAGTTTAAAACTAACTAACATATCAAATTTTATATATGACATTTCACTTCTTCATTGACATTATGATGAACAATAAGGTTAACTAGTTTCAGTTGCAAAATATCATTGCTCAGAGGGTTATGTATTAGACAACAATTGAGCAAATTAGACTGGTAACATCAGGGACAATGCGTAACATCACGGACAACTAATAGCAACAAATAAAGATTTCTTGACAATAAATGTTTATTTTAATGCAATAAATAACATGTTTTGGGGCAATATCTAATAAATTATGTAGATGGGCTATCTTTATCATTAAATATCGCATTTTATGACTAGTTAAACTTCACTGAATGTCCACTATGTTACCAGCTATTTGTCTCTGATGTTACCACTATTTTAGCAACAAATACAAGAATTTTTTCCCCAAAGTATTGACACAATTGCGTTTCGATATCTTAAGCTGTTGTATTAAAGTATTTGTGCCACTTTCTAACAAACAGAATGCAAAACCAGATGATTTGTTGTACCTTTACAAACATGTCCTGTATGTTACAAAAAATGTCTCAGCTGTTACTGTCAAAATGTCCCTCCTGTTACCGATTCTCAGGTTGAAATATCATACTTAAACCATGAACTGTGAGAAAGAAAATATATTTATAACACTCTATATGGCTAAAATCAGTGATTAGGGTAATTTTAGCGCTTTTAAATCAGAAGCCATATACAAAGAAGACGGATTCAAGAATCGTTTACTTATAATTTGTCTGTCCTGTTACACTTTTGAACAGTAACATCAGGGAACAGTAACATCAGGGAATTACGGGAACATTATTTGCTTAAATTATTAAATGATCATGTCTCCATCATTCTTTTGGGTCTCAGATATGATTGGTCAAGATGTAAAATTTACCCATAGCAGCTACAACCACATACCTCTATAGTCTCTGAGATATCGCGGTAACATTATGGACAAGGAAAAAAATTACGCCTCCAATTCAGCTTACATTCTTTACATTGTAATGACGATATGTAAATTTTTCTCAAAAATGTAACTGTAACTTAAATAAATGGATGTGTTTGGATGTTTCTATGTCCTTATTTGTTGCCTGATAAGGATATACGTACAATTTATTTTAAATTCTATCTACCAGTAACAGCAAAGACATTTTCAGAGGGGACATTTTTTGATTCGCCAGAAAAAATTTTTCAATGATGTCTATCCCATTTTATTTTATAGATAAGACGGATAGATGGCCAGAGAAAAACCCATCATGATTTCCATAGTCTACTTGCACATTATCATATTTTTTAAGGACTTTTAACTTAAAAAATTACTCATAGGACAGACGATTTTGGTTAATTTTTGAGTTTTAAAATTGCGCTGTCATGTCATTTTCAAAGATAGCGTTTATTTGTTTATGTCAGAAGTGCATCTTGGTGCATATTTTACTCAAGACAAAAGATATTGTTTAAACTCAATTATACGTGGAAATATTTTGACTGCCACGTAATAAGGACATTTTTTGAGAATGACCCATATAACTCCTTTTAGTATAACCGACCCCTCAAAATTGTAGGCAGAAGACACAGTATAAGTTGATTTGTTTAAAAATGGCATGAAGTCTACATCAGGGATTTGAATACCTGACTAGAACCATTTACCTACGTCCTTTCACATTTGACTTTTATCAAAAAACTCTAAAATAAAAGAGAAAAAGGTTGTTTACATTCCAATGAAGACAAACAATTCTTGGTATCACATATCAGGACGTCCCGCTAAAGTAATTTTTTTCATTGCATTTCAATGAGTTTGCGTGATTGGTGGCCGTGGTGAAATCAAGGAAGGGTAAGCATTTGACCTAAAACACAAATAAATATAATATACTTATTGGCCCGATTTCACGGAGTGAAAAATCCGGGTTATGAAATGATGAATGTCAGGCAGCCGGCAGAGAAATTTTCGTAACAGTTTTCTCAGCAAGTACACATCACAGCCACTTGATTTTTAGTATACAGCACTAGGGTGGAGTTCCATAACGGGGATTCAGTTTAAGGTCTACCGCTAATCTACTTCCTGTTTAATGAAATTCAGCCATTTCTGCCTTTTTCCCCATTTTTGGGCGGATAACACTTGTGAAAATTTAGGTTATAAAATGGTGAATGATGGGCAGCAGGGGAAATAATTTCATAACATTTTTCTCAGCAACAACGTATCACAGCCATTTGATATTTGGTATACAGCATTAGGGTGGAGATCCATAAAAGGGGATGCAATTTTAGGTCTTTTGCTTATCTACTTCCTCTTTATCGACTTAATTTTTGTCATTAATGGTCAAAAGTAGAAACTTTTTGTAACAGTTTTCTCAGCGACTACTTATCACAGTCTTTTTGATATTCGGATGCAGCATCAGCATGAACACGTATAATGTTGGAATCGATTTTAAGTACCGGTATGTTGTTCATCTACTTCCTGTTCAACAAAATCTGGCAATTTCTGTCTTTGGCCAATTTTTTTATTTAATGAAGAAGAAATATATTTTGCATGTGATCTAAATATACAGTCAGGGGCATTACTTAAACCGTTGATTTTTTAATCACTTATTTAAGTAGCATTTCAAAATGCTAAGATATTTTAAAAAAATCTAAATTTACAAAAGAATCATTTGAGAAAATTTATATTAATTAATTTATATTGAAAAAAGATTTATTAAGCTTCCTTAAAATTACAAAGTTATATATTTTGTTGCCACCTGTTATCAGTAATTCCCCAAAATATGTAATTTTCTGATAAAAGAAAGACCAAATGTAACAACACATTACTTCACTATCTGAATTTTTTCCAGCTGTGGCAATAATTTTCCCATTAACTTCAATATCTTAGGTTTCTGATTATGAAATTAATTACCCATGTTCGCGATCAAAATCTTCATGTTCCCGATGCCTGAAGATAGCAGGGGTTACCTTACAGAACATTACTTAAAAAGGTGATTTTTTAAAGGTAAAAATTAATATGATACTAAAACAAGTGATTTGGAGGGTAATTATCCAAAATTCAGTTCAGGGTCATGTCCTGCCATGACTGGACATTCCATTATCTAGATGGGGGTGTGTTCTATCTTTGATTATACAACAAGACTCAGGCTTCTCTCCATAACATTTAAAATGAAGAACATTTTAATAAAATCACTGTTATAAGTGATTCATTTGTACTACTCGAACAAGTGATTTTGAAAGAGAGATAACTCTAGATTTTGAAGGATAATAACTAAATAGTACTTAAACAAGTGATTTAAAAATCACTAATTTAAGAAAGGCCCCTGACTGATATAAAGAGATATGAATTTATTTTTATTTAATGAAGATTATAATTCCTCTTTTACAGCACCACCAGCTAAAGTCTGTTCCTCCACATTTGATTTTTCACTTCTGTATAAACTGATCCGAAATACTCTCTCCCTAACCTACAAGTGGAATCAGCCTCTGTCCTCTCTGGGGATGACTGAACTAGATGACATAGAAAGGATACGTCACTATAGAAACCTTCTGGCACACAATACAAAGATGGCGCTATCTAAATCTGATTTCAAGGCCCAGTGGAATGAGTTATCCCAGGTATGTGTAGACTTTGTCCCTTTATTTCTAGAAAAAAGTCAAGTTCCAAGTCAGACCATTGTAATCTTTAACTTTTCCTGTATGTCTTTGCCTTGTTTTGTCTTTTTAGCCGAGTTGCAACGAAGTTGAACTCGGCTATTGTGATGATGATGGCGGGCAGCTGGGCGGGCGGGAGGGCGTGCGGGCGTCAACAATTGGTTTCCGGACCATAACTCAGAAAGTTGTAAACCGATTTTAATGAAACTTTGGGATATTGTTACATACCATAAAAGGAGGAACCCTATTGATTTTGGAGTAAATCCCTTCAAGGTCAAGGTCACAGCGACAGAAAAACCTTAGAAAATTTCTTGAATTAGTGGTTTCCGGACCATAACTTGAAAAGTTCTCAACCCATTTTATTAAACTTTGGGATATTGTTGCATACCATAAGAGGAGGAACCCTATTGATTTTGGGGTAAATCCATTCAAGGACAGAAAAACGTTAGAAAATTTCTTGAATTAGTGGTTTCCGGACAATAACTTGAAAAGTTCTCAACTGATTTTATTGAAACTTTGGATTGTTACATACCATAAGAGGAGGAACCCTATTGATTTTGGGTTAAATCCATTCAAGGTCAAGGTCACAGCGACAGAAAAACGTTAGAAAATTTCTTAAATTAGTGGTTTCCGGACCATAACTCAAAAAGTTCTCAACTGATTTTAATAAAACTTTCGGATATTGTTACATACCATAATAGGAGGAACCCTATTGATTTTGGGGTAAATCCATTCAAGGTCAAGGTCACAGCGACAGAAAAACGTTAGAACATTTCTTGAATTAGTGGTTTCCGGACTATAACTCAAACAGTTCTCAACTGATTTTAATAAAACTTTAGGATATTGTTACATACCATAAGAGAAGGAAGCTTATTGATTTTGGGGTAAATCTGTTCAAGGTCAAGGTCACAGCAACAGAAAAACGTTTGAAATTTTCTTAAAAAAACAGTTTCTGGACAATTACTCAAAAAGTTGTCAACAGATTTTAATGAAACTTTGGTATATTGTTACCAATTATAAGAGGAGAAACTCTAATGATTTTGGGGTAATTTCGTCCAAGGATCAAGGTCAAGGTCAGAGCGGCATAAAATACGGCAACTCGGCTTTTGCACCCATGTGCATATATATTTTCTTTTTATACATCAGCAAAAACATGACCACCATGGCTAAAAATAGAACCTAGGGGTAATTTGTAGATTTTTGCAAATAACTCAAAAACAGTCACAGATATCAAAATTCTGGCAAGGGTATATGTGATCAACACCTCAAGATCTATAATAGGGTCAAAGTTGTATGACCCTTACTTTTAGAAGTTATTCCCCTTAGAACGTCAAAATTGTCCATTTTCACAGCCTTTACCTATTGTATTGCAAACCATTTAAGCTAGATAACAACTTTTAATTACAATATTGCTTAGTTTAGCCCTACAAAAGTTCAATATGAGGGAAGTTTTTTATTGACCCCTTATTATACCCCACGCAACGAAGTTGCGAAGGGTATAATGTTTTTGACTGGTCCGTCCGTCCGTTCGTCAGTCTGTGATCAAAGTTTGTAATAGCAACTCCTCTTAAACTACTGAACAGAATTTAATGAAACTTGGTATGCAAGAAGAACACCATATGTAGTTGTGCATATTACCGGGAATTTTCGATTCGCAAATTTTTGTGGGAGTTATGGCCCTTTGGACTTAGAAATTTGCAGAAAATCATGATTACAGTTTGTAATCGCAACTCCTCTTAAACTACCGAACAGAATTTAACAAAACTTAGTATGCAAGAAGAACACCATATGTAGTTGTGCATATTACCGGGAATTTTTGATTCGTGAATTTTTGTGGGAGTCATGGCCCTTTGGACTTAGAAATTTGAAGAAAATCATGAGTACAGTTTGTAATCGCAACTCCTCTTAAACTACCGAACAGAATTTAACGAAACTTGGTATGCAAGAAGTACACCATATGTAGTTGTGCATATCACCAGGAATTTTTGATCCGCAAATTTTTGTGGGAGTTATGGCCCTTTGGACTTAGAAATTTGACATAACTTTGTGATGATACATGTATTCAAATACTTGCACATTCACTTTTACAATCACTCAATATTAATCATTCCTGTAGGTTGATACTAATTCCTCAAGGATAACATTAATAGTCCAATAGCCGAAGGCGTGGGGTATGTGAGCGTGCTCACTAAGGTTCTTTCATATGAGTTATGGTCCCTTAAATGTCCAAATAACTGTTTATGCCTTATAGCTGTAAAAACTAGAACATAATAAAAAGCTTTTGATTGCTAAAATGTTTATCTAATTGAAGTCTACACTTAAATACATTAAGTTATTCAATGTTGTCTGATGACACCTTATTAAATTTATGCCCCTTTAAATGTAAAAAAAAAGGCATATAAGTAAGCGATTCAGGCTCCTGTGAGCCTCTTGTTTTATTAAATTCCTCATTTAATTCTGTCATCTAAATGTGATAATGGTTTTGATATAATATATTGTACTGTTACATTGCTACAGGGGGCCAAAGACGGGCCATGCCCATAAAATCACCTTCCCATCACTTGGCGTCCGTCGTCAGTCGTCCAACTTTTCAAAAATCTTCTTTGAAACCACAGTTACTGTAAAGGGTTCGACATGTTGCAGTCATATCATGCTGGGCTCGGCGAAGCTTTTTATACCCCCCGCAAACAAAGTTTGGGGGGTATATAGGAAACACCCTGTCTGTCTGTCTGTCTGTCCGTCTGTCTGTCCGTCCGTCTGTCCACATAACTTGTAAGCGCTTCTCCTCCTAAACCGCTTGAAGGATTTTGCTGAAACTTAACATGGAGGAAGTACATCATATGTAGATGTGCATGAAGAATTTTCATTGCACTCTGACATCATTCAGGGGAGATAATTGGACTTAGACGTTTTAAATACATTATTCAAAGGAAGACCCTGTAAGCGCAACTCCTCCTTAACCGCTTGATGGATTTTGATGAAACTTTACATGAAGGAAGTACATCATATGTTGATGTGCATGAAGAATTTTCATTGCACTCTGACATCATTCAGGGGAGATAATTGGGACTTGAGATTTGAGTCCAATATGAAGCGGGGGGTATCCTTTTGTGAGCTCGCTCACAGTATTACTTGTTATTTATTGTTTTTATTTAAATGCTGTTGACAAAAGGTAACTGCTTGAAATATGCTTTTCCAATTGTTTTATATCACTCAGTAGCACACTTTGTATTTTTACTTTCTTTTTACATTAACATTACAGGCTGTATCAAGACTCAGCCAGAACACTTTGTTAAATGATATTAAAGAACTGGAGGACCAGACATTGGATCTCAGAACAAGAGAGAAACTGCTGGAAGAGATGAAAACAGATCTGGAATTTGTTCGTGGAGAAATGGTTGTCTTACAACAAGATGTGTCAGAACATGACACACAAATCCAGGAACATGATACACAAATCCAGGAACATGACACACAAATCCAGGAACATGGCACACAAATCCAGGAACATGACACACAAATCCAGGAACATGACACACAAATCCACGAACATGGCACTCAAATCCAGGAACTTGGGACACATTTAAAAGAGCATTCCACAGAAGTACAGAAACTTAAAAGTTCTATTCCTGCTAATGTTAGAGGTAAGTTAGTTTTTATAACATGTTAAGGAAACATATACTTGATTTATAATTATTTGTCACTCTGTCCTTCTGTTTGATTGTGACACAAAACTCCATACCTGTTCTTACAGCAACAACTTTTTATACCCCACGCAACGAAGTTGCGAAAGGTATAATGTTTTTGACTGGTCCGTCCGTCCGTCCGTCCGTCAGTCTGTGATCAAAGTTTGTAATCGCAACTCCTCTTAAACTACTGAACAGAATTAAATGAAACTTGGTATGCAAGAAGAACACCATATGTAGTTGTGCATGTTACCGGGAATTTTTGATTCGCAAATTTTTGTTGGAGTTATGGCCCTTTGGACTTAGAAATTTGCAGAAAATCATGATTACAGTTTGTAATCGCAACTCCTCTTAAAATACCTAACAGAATTAAATGAAACTTGGTATGCAAGAAGAACACCATATGTAGTTGTGCATATTACCGGGAATTTTTGATTCGCAAATTTTTGTGGGAGTTATAGCCCTTTGGACTTAGAAATTTGCAGAAAATCATGATTACAGTTTGTAATCGCAACTCCTCTCAAACTACAGAACAGAATTTAACGAAACTTGGTATGCGAGAAGAACACCATATGTAGTTGTGCATGTTACCGGGAATTTTTGATTCGCAAATTTTTGTGGGAGTTATGGCCCTTTGGACTTAGAAATTTGCAGAAAATCATGACTACAGTTTGTAATCGCAACTCCTCTTAAACTACTGAACAGAATTTAACGAAACTTAGTATGCGAGAAGAACACCATATGTAGTTTTGCATCTTACCGGGAATTTTTGATTCGCAAATTTTTGTGGGAGTTATGGCCCTTTGGACTTAGAAATTTGCAGAAAATCATGATTACAGTCTGTAATCGCAACTCCTCTTAAACTACTGAACAGAATTTAACGAAACTTGGTATGCGAGAAGAACACCATATGTAGTTGTGCATTTTATCTGGAATTTTTTATTCGCAAATTGTTGTTGGAGTTATGGACCTTTGGACTTAGAAATTTGCAGAAAATCATGATTACAGTTTGTGATCGCAACTCCTCTGAAACTACTGCAAAGAATTAAACAAAACGTAGTTTGCAAGAAACATAACATATGTAACTACTGTGTATGTTATATCATATTTTTAATTCGCAAAAAGTTTACGAGCTCCAGGTTAATTTATATAGGCAAATAGCAGAACGCGTGGGGTATGTGAGCGTGCTCACTAAGGTTCTTTCATTACAGCCACTTTAAATGTTGCAAGTGTATTGGTATACATGTATGCACAGCTAGAACAAATTTCTCAACAACTAGTTATAATGGTTGAACATTTCCATTTAATGATTTCTAAGCAACTATTTATCATCACAGTCACTTAAAATGAGAAATGTGTCTTCGAAATGAGGTCCTAAATTGCGAGTACTAGTTTCAGGTCTATAACGTTTCGTGTGTTCTTGTACAGGACGTGACCCTGTGTTATTTATTATTCCCAAGCCCAAAGGAGTTGGAGAGGGGATATAGCGTTTGGTTCGTTCATTTGTATGTAATGGTTTTTGTTTTGTTAACAACTTAGGAACTAAGCATCATAGAGGGATGATATTTAATCAGTATGTTCATATTTAATGTAAGTCAGTATCCATACCTTGTCCTACATTTTTCTTGTGAATGACTTGGGCTAAAGTTTTGATTAAGGTCCATATCTCAGCAACTGCAAGTGATAGACAGATGGTATTGCGTCAGTGGGTACATCTTGGTTAGTAACCAGCATCCGTATCAAAAGAAGGTAACCTTGACCTACATTTTCCGCATAAATAACCATGGTGAAAGTTTTGGTTAAGATATCTTAGCAACTGCAAGTGATAGAGCGATGACATTGGGTCAGTGGGTACATCTTGGTCAGAACCCAAAATCGGTACCAAAATAAGGTTATCTTGACCTACATTTCCTGCATGAATGACTCAGATTAAAGTTTGATTTAGGTCCATATCTCAGCTACTGCAAGTGATAGAGATGATATTGGGTCAGTGGTACATCTTGGACAGTAATTAACATCTGTTCCAGATTAAGGTCAAACTTGACTCACCTCTTAAAGTAACAGGTGAAGGGGAGAATTTGACATTTGCAACTGCTCTATTTCTTTATTTGATTATTGCCTTTCACGTTCGACTCATTTGTCAGGCTTTCTCGGCAATTATTTGCATTCTGATTTTTTTTAATATTTTGTTTATGTTCTACAGTTTTGTTTAGATATAATATAACTGATATAATAATTGTGTTTTCAAAAACCATGCTGACAACTTTAGATCAGTGTTTCTAAATTACTTGCGTCCATATTCCCAATTTTAAGTAGCAAATGTAGTGTAAATAAATATGGTATAACTTATCGAATGATTACAGATATTAGGAAATGTTCTACGAGTGCCTGAATGACCCAATAATTCATATGACTTGTGTGTTACATACGTTAGCACATGAAATTGTAAAGGTCGTTAGGTCACAAGTTGAATATTTTCCATATTCAGAATCTTAAATTAGTTATATTCTTTTATTAGATACTTTAATGTTATATAAACTAATCATTATAACTTCTTTTATATCTGAATAACCAAAGTTATTAAGTTGGATATTTTCATAGACAATAATGAAATGTGGAATAAGTGTACATGTATGAGATACAATAAAAGACAGCCAGCAGTTGGAGTCCCTGCTCCTCAATACCAATCTCAAAATTGTCATTGACAGACCCCATGATTTCTGGATATAGAACAAAAAACATAAAGAGGGTAGGGACACGTTAATTCCTGGCTTGTACATATACAAGATATAAAATATGGCTGGGTTTATTAGTTTTTGGGGGCCCTCTATAGATAAACTTGATCAAAGCACAAAAAACACACGGCAAAATAAAATTGATAAAAGTGCAATGCAATGCAATGTTTTGGACATCATAGACGACATGATAGAAATCAGCATTTAACCGTTAAATGACTTAACCCACCATTTCTTTTGAAATGCCTGTACCAAGTCAGGACCATTGCGATCTTCAATTTTCCGGTATGTCTTTCTTGTTTTGTCTTGTCTTATAGACATTTGAGATTGATTTTCCAAGTTCGGTAATTTTGTTATTACCTTTAATTAGTACTTGAGAAATATAATTTACCTAAAAAAGATTTCTGTTCACTTTGAAATCCCAATATTTTACTGCTATCTATGTATATTTTATTAATGTTACTAAACAGTAATTTTTAAAACCCTCTTATAATCTTTTTCAGAATGCCAGGTTACTCAGCTTGATGCATGGGCTGCAGAAGATTTGGTGTTTTACAGTGGAACAGCAGCTGTAAAAGAAGTTACAGACAAAGTCAACCAACATCAGATTGTGACAATAATAGGAAGGCCTGGAGCTGGGAAGACAAGCATTGCAAGACATATAGCCCTGGAATACCAGAGACAAAAATTTGAAGTGATACCTATTTGTCAACCAGAAGACATTATTCAGTTTGGTGACACATCTGTGTCCCAGGTTTTTGTACTTGACGATGTGTTAGGTGTTTTTTCCCTTGATGTATCATTATATTACAAATTGAACAACACAAAAACAGGTATTTTGTCAGCAATGGGTAAACAGTCAAAACTTATATGTACCAGCAGAAAAACAGTGTATAATCAGGCTAACAAAGTTGGTAGTTTGGTACTAGAAAATATTATTGATGTTGAGAGTAAGTCAAGTCAGTTAAATGTATCAGATAAGATAAATATATTTAAAAACCACTGTGCAAGCAAAGATATTAAGGAACAATTTGATAATCTATCATTTGAGAATAGTCATTTTATGTTTCCGTTGTTATGTAGAATTTTTGCAGCATCAGATAAGCATTTAAAGAATCCCAAAGCATTTTTTGATCACCCTGTAGATTGTGTTAAAGATGAACTCGACATAATGGCGGAAATGCAGAAAACACAATATGCAGTTTTGGTCCTCTGTATGATAAAATCCAAGAAAATATCAAGCATGAACAAACCTTTTAATTCCATCAATGAGAACTTAACAAATGCCATCTTTGACTCATGCAGTGATTCTGCAAACCCAACCAACAGTCAGATAAACCAAGCACTACAACATTTATCTGGAACATACCTCACTAAATCTGGTGACCACTACACATTTATCCATGACTCTATATATGAAATTGTTGCTTACCATTTTGGAAAACAACATGTAGAACTCATGATAGAATACATGTCCAGTACCTTTGTTCGGAACAAACTTGTTATATCAGGAACAGAATCAGTTGATCAACTCAGCATTGAAGTCACAGAAGACATGTATCCATTATTAGCTGACCGACTTTTGAAAGATATAAAAGATGGAAAGCTGTATGATGTGATTACTAACACTGCTCTCTCTCATAGAATCTTTGTCGATGTCTTCATGGACGTTTTAAAGAATCAGTTGTCGTATCAACAGTTCAAAGAAATGTTCCTTACAGTTATGAAAGGTAATACAGACCACATAACACAACAGCGTAAACAGATGGAAAATGAGGAAGAGGATACTCATAATTATTTTGAAGAAGTACGTCATGATCTGTTAGGGAAAGTATGGAAAATTTATAATAATTATTATTTCATTCGTATAATAAGCTTAATTATATACTATGGCCATAGTCATCTGTTACAGAGTATCATAGATTATGTCCTCAGTGAACATGATACAGTGACATCTATTATTGGGTCTGACCTTTCAGAACAATCAGGGTTACTTGCTTTAGCAGTCCATAATGAAGATGTTTTACAGGTTTTATTAAAGTATACAGAAAGTAATGCTGTAAATGTACCAGCAATGGGTGATGGTATGGATATTGTCTTGAATCATCATAGATATCATACACCACTTACAGCAGCGTGTAATGTTGGTAACATGTCTGCTGTTAAGATTCTTTTAGAGATGAATAGAAAAGTTAACCCTGAAAATAAACCTTACGACACAGCTTTGACAGCAGCATCAGAGGGAGGACACATTGGTATTGTAAAACACCTGGGTAACCATGGTGGGGATGTGAACCTCTGTAATATACTTAATGAATCACCTCTGTACATTGCAGCAGGGGGAGGACACCTTGATATTGTGTCTTTCTTGGTTGAACATGGTGGGGATGTGAACCTCTGTTCTGGTATTTTTGGATCACCTCTGTACACTGCAGCAGGGAAAGGACACCTTGATATTGTTTCTTTCTTGGTTGAACATGGTGGGGATGTGAACCTCTGTACTTTCCTTAATGAATCACCTCTGTATGCCGCCTCATGGAATGGACGTTATGATGTTGTAAGATTCCTGCTTGAGAATGGAGCAGAAGTCAATCTCGGGAAATCTCCAATTGATGCAGCAAGACGATCACGGGAACCAAGACGATTAGACATTGTAGAACTTCTACAAAAATACCAATCTGTCAATTGAATATTCATAGCATAACAATATTTTAGACTGAATATACAATTTATATCTTGATGTTAAGTTGTTTATTGCAAAAATGACAGGGTAAAAACTGTGTAAGGTATTGGAACATGATTTTTTTTCTGATCGTTACAAACCTTTAATACTTTCATGTTACAATCCTTTAATACTTTCATGTTTCACTTACATGATGTAAAGAAACTACACACCAAATCAAACACAGATTTATTGCCACATGTTTATCATTCAGCATAAACAGAAATTATTGGTCACATTTATTTGAATTATTTATATTTTATGATTATATGAATGGTGTTAATCAATGACAAACTCTTAAACACTTTTTTATTTTTTTTCAAATACATATTTTGTACTTTAAGGAAAAAAGTTATTGTTATTCATATGGTGAACATATATCAAACACTAAGTTCTGCCTTAAAATTGTAATTATTCTAACAATGTCATGAATGTATGCATAAAGTTATAGTAATTGTATACATATGATGTATATATATCACATTTACTTGTACCTATATTTTGTTACCTATTGTGACCTTTGATAGTCTTTGTACTGTATTTATAGTAACAATATACTCATGGAAAAAGGAAACTGCATGCTTATGGGAAATTAATTGTACCTACATTTCTATTAATCGGAAAATCTTTAAAAATACAACAATCGAGTTGAATTTTTTACTGAATGTCAAGTGGATGATGAACATTATTTTGGGTTAAAATCTGAAACTTTTCAATTTTCAGTTTCTGATATTTTTTCTACACAAAAAATGAAAAAGCACCCCAAATCAAGCTGTTTAATTTCACCCACTTATAACATGATGATAAAACAAATTAATGTTGATTTTATAGTGTGATTTTGTGGTTTCAAGATTGACACTACCTAATTTCAAGATATTCTGTATAAGACTTTATCATAGCAATGTTCATGTACACATGTTTTTTGATAAGTTTAATTAAACAGAGATATTTGATTAAGGACTGTATTGTAACAATACATATGTACATAATAATCAAGGATTTGAAGTAATGACTTTAGTATTACAATACACATGTACATAATTACCAAGATTTTGAAGTAATCTCTTTATTGTAACAATACATATGTACATAATAACCAAGGTTTTGAAGTAAGGACTTTATTAAAACAATACATATGTACATAAAAACCAAGGTTTTGAAGAAAGGACTTTATTGTAACAATACATATGTACATAATAACCAAGGTTTTGAAGTAAGGACTTTGTTGTTTCAACACATATGTACATAATAACTAAGGTTTTGAAGTAAGGATTTTATTGTAACAATACATATGTACACAATAACCAAGGTTTTGAAGTAAGGAGTTTGTTGTAACAATACATATGTACATTATAACTAAGGTTTTGAAGAAAGGACTTTATTGTAACAATACATATGTACATTATAACCAAGGTTTTGAAGTAAGGACTTTATTGTTTCAACACATATGTACATAACAACCAAGGTTTTGAGGTAAGGACTTTATTGTAACAATACATATGTGCATTATAAACAAGGTTTGGAAGTAAGGAGTTTTTTGTAACTATACATATGTACATAATAATCAAGGTTTTGAAGTAAGGAGTTTATTGTAACAATACATATGTGCATTATAAACAAGGTTTGGAAGTAAGGAGTTTTTTGTAACTATACATATGTACATAATAACCAAGGTTTTGAAGTAAGGACTTAATTGTAACGATACATATGTACATAATAACCAAGGTTTTGAAGTAAGGACTTTATTGTTACAAAACATATGTACATAATAACCAAGGTTTTGAAAAAAGGAGTCTTTTGTAACAATACATATGTACATTATAACCAAGGTTTTGAAGTAAAGATTTTTTGTAACAAAACATATGTACATAATCACCAAGGTTTTGAAGAAAGGTGTTTTTTGTAACAATACATATGTACATAATAACCAAGGGTTTGAAGTTAGGACGTTATTGTAACAATACATATTTACATAATAACCAATGTTTTGAAGTAAGGACTTTATTGTAACAATACATACGACATAATAACCAATGTTTGGAAGTGAGGATTTTTTTGTAACAATACATATGTACATAATCACCAAGGTTTTGAAGAAAGGAGTTTTTTGTAACAATACATATGTACATAATAACCAAGGTTTTGAAGTTAGGACTTTATTGTAACAATACAAATGTACATAATTACCAATGTTTTGAAGTAAGGACTTTATTGTAACTATACATATGTATATAATAACCAATGTTTGGAAGTGAGGAGTTTTTCGTAACAATACATATGTACATAATAACCAAGGTTTTGAAGTTGGGACTTTATTGTAACAATACATTTGTACATAATAATCAAGGTTTTGAAGTAAGGAATCTATTATAACAATACATAAGTACATAATAACCAAGGTTTTGAAGTAAGGAGTTTTTTGTAACACAACATATGTACATACTAACCAAGGTTCTGAAGAATCAGCTATTATAAGGAATTCAAATGATGGAGAATTATAATGTATAAAGAATTGTTTTTGGAAATAAATATTTGAGTTCGTTATATTCCAACATGCCAATTATGATAGTTTGAACAGATGGAAATATTCTTAAAAAAATGTGTTTTGATCCAATACACTCATCATTTTATTATTTGCTCAACTGTCCAAAGGCAATGTGAGCGTATGCCATCACTATGCGTCAGTTGTTATCGTCCCTCGTCCGTTAACAATTTCAAAAATCTTCTTCTTCGAACCTCTGTACATATTTAACTGAAACTTTGCAGGAATTATTTATGACATGTTGGCAACAAACGATCCTCATTTTTAGATGATTGAAAAAAAAAACATTTCCACTGTTTCTAATAATAGAACATAGGGTAAAATCACTTAAAATGGCTAATAACTCAGCGACCATAACAAATAGAAAAAATCCGAAGGATCTTTGACTCTTCAGAATCAAAAGCTCTACAAAAGTCTCCATTGGGTCAAAATTGTAAGATGACCCTTGATAGTGGTTATGGCCCTTTTAAGGTAAAAAAAAAATAGCGTTTTTTAATGTTTTTTCCCTAAAGAATAAACATTATTGCAGATAAAGAAAAGCTGTTTCTTGATTAAATGTTCAGCTCATTAAGCTCTACAAAGTGTCCATAAGGTTGAAGTTGTCAGATGACCTCTTATAGGGGTACAGTGGCATGATATTCACAAAAGTTTGTAGACGTATAGTCAGGCGTAACTAACATGGACAACAAGGGGAGGTACGACTAAAGATTTGTTTACGAACTTTTGTGAATAAGTGTCCAGCCCCTTATAAGCGAAACATAGTGTTTTTGACCTCTAGAATGAAAACTATTGGAGAAAGAGAAAAGCTTTTGCTTACTTAAATGTTCAGCTCATTTACCTCTTCAAAAGTCGTCAGGGGGTCGAAGTTGTCAGATGACCCCTTAAAGGGGTTACAGATCATTTAAGGCAAAAATAGTATTTTTGGCCCATAGAATGAAAACTAAAGCAGATAGAGAAAAGTTGTTGGTTGCTAAAATGTTCAGCTCATTTAGCTCTACAAAAATCCATAGGGTCGAAGTTGTCAGATAAATCCTTATAGGGGAAACAGCACCTTTAAAGTTGAATATTAGTGTTTTTGCTATTTAGAATGAAAACTATTGCAGACAGAGCTTTTTTTGCTTAAACATTCAGCCCATTTAGCTATACAAAAGTCTTCATAGGGTTGACATTAACACCACGTGAGCGATTCAGGCTCCTTGGAGCCTCTTGTTATTTCTATATTTAAAGTACATTTTTAGTCTGAAAATGTAGTTTATTCTTTTCGAAGTTTCATGTTGAATTGATGTTATTTAGTTTTCATTTAAGACCTGTATTTTTTTAAATATTTTAGTAGTATACTATTGTTTTTCTCATAGCGAAAAATGAATATATCAAGTGCCCATTGCTTAATGCTAAAATGTATTGTTTATTATTTATTTGTTCAAATTGATACATCAAAGATGTAACCGGTAATTTTATTAAATGTTTGATATTTTTCAGTGACAACAATTCCAGCTTCTTCGTCACGCAAATTAAATATTTGCGCTGACTTTGTTTATAATTTCTATTTTGTACTTAATCATATTTCACTTAATAAAATCTTATTTTGTTATACCCCCACTCGTAAGAGAGGGGGCTATATTGCAATCACCTTGTCCATCCGTCCGTCTGTCCGTCCGGTTCAATTTCTCTGCTTCTTCTGGATGGATTGGTTTCAAATTTGGTACACAGCTTCAGCATGATGAGTAATACTATGCCTACCCTTTCCAGGTCAGTCCATCATCTTCTTCCTGTTTTCCAAGCCAACTTTGACTTTTTTAGGGGAAAAAAAATTTGAAATGTGAAATTTTTCGTAACAGATTTCTCGGCTTCTACTGGATGGATATGTTTCAAATTTGGTACACAGCTTCAGCATGATGAGTTATACCGTGCCTCCCCTTTCCAGGTCAGTCCATCATCTACTTCCTGTTTTTCGAGCCGACTTAAGACTTTTGACGGTAAAAAATTTGAAAAGTGAAATTTTTCGTAACAGATTTCTCGGCTTCTACTGGATGGATTGGTTTCAAATTTGGTACACAGCTTCAGCATGATTAGTTATACCGTGCCTCTCCTTTCCAGGTCAGTCCATCATCTACTTCCTGTTTTCCGAGCTGACTTAGACTTTTTATGGGTCAAAAATAGACAATTTTTCGTAACAGATTTCTCGGCTTCTAGAGAAGGGATTGATTTCAAATTTGGTATACAGCTTTAGCATGATAAGTTGTACCGTGCCTCCCCTTTCCAGGTCAGTCGGTCTTCTACTTCCTGTTTTCTGAATGGCTGAGTGGGGGTATGCTTAGCACGACTAAGTGCAACCCCTTGTTTATTTTTGCCTTGTAAATTTTTTAGCCATCACTTTGCTGTTTTATTCATGTTTTTGCCCTACTTAGAGAAGAGCTGTTGCTAACTCAAACCATCGGCTCATTTAGCTCTACAAAAATTTACATTGGGTTGTAGTTGTCAGATGACCCCTTCTAGGGGTTATGGCCCTTTTCAGTGAAAAAAGGCGTTTTTTTCATGTTTTGGCCCAGAGAATGAAAACCATTGCAGATACAGAATGTTGCCTGCTTAAACCATCAGCTCATTGAAGTATACAAAAGTCTCCATTGGATGGAAGTTGTCTCAGATTACCTTTTATAGATGTCATGGCTCTTTAAAGGTGAAAAATGGTATCATTTCATATTTTTTGCTCATAAAATGAAATGTGTTGCTGTTAAAGAAAAGTCTAACCTTGCTTAAACCTTCAGCTCAGTCTCTACTGAGTCAAAGTCAGGCGACCTCTTGATTGAATTTTAACTAATTAGTGATTCCCCTAAAGAAAAGGTGGGTGATTTAGGCTCGTGGGAGCCTTTTGTTAGCTCACCTGATCCAAAGGGCCATTAGATCTATTGTCACCCCTTTGCATTCGTAGTCGATAACATTTCTTAAGAAATCTCTGAATCTACTGCACACATCATGAATAGGACGCATTCTATCAAGATTACAAAAATGGTGACTACCGACCAAAAAAACATGGCCACCGTTGCTAAAAATAGAACAGGGGGTCAATTTTAGGTTTATTAATTGAAAAGTAAAATAGTTGGAGAAAATCTGAAGAAAATTCCCACTTCAGCTTGAAAAGTTTTACAAAAATATACTATTGGCTGTAGTTTCCAGATAACCCCTTGAAGGGGTTATGGCCCTTTACATGTTCAAAAAAGCAGTTTTTGATGTTTGTTTTCTTTTATGTTGGCCTAATATATATGGAGACTATTGCAAATAGAGAATAACAATTGCATTCTGATAGAAACAGAGGTACTAAACGCACATCCGAATGTCATAGCCCAAGAAGGCAGAGACAAAACCAGTCAACACAAGCAAGGACAGGACGAAAAAAAAGACAACTTTAATCACGGATACACAAAGACTACTGAATATCAATAAAGCACGCTAACTCTAGTCGTAATGAGAGGTGCTCTCGAGCAGTAGGCGTTTCCTGCCTGCTACAGCACACCCGTCGTTCTGCCAATTTTCAATTCAGTGTGTCAAATCCGGTAAAGGAAGACAAAACAAAATCTGTGACAAACCAACATCTGCACAATATTTTGTGTCAAACGTGACGCTCTGCTAGGGAAATCGATGTTTTAATTCCCGCAAGCTCTGTCATAACGAATCAATTGTGATACGTAAACTCCATAAGCTGGTGCGGACGGTACGTTGCTACAATGACAATTGGAAAGTTGATTCATCACGTTTGTCATAGAGCTTTGTTCAATATTTTCCTTGAGAGTCTATTTCGAGATGAAGATCTAAATATAAAGCAGATTTTCTAGAATATATTGTGTGTTTCATTTCAAGATCCTGAGGTTATATGCGATGCAGAAAGTCACCAAATCGAGAATTGCTTAGGGTTAGGGTAACCCTAACCCTAACTCTGAATAAAATGCATATAATTCAAATCCAGCCCTGAAATAGTCACAGATAGACCCCCTTCTTCAACAAGGAACAGAAAACATCAAAAAGACAAGTACAAACGAAAGCTTTGTCAAAGATTCCTGGCTTAGGACCATCACATGTAATATGTGGCGGGGTTAAACTAGTTTTTTTGGGCCCAACCTCCCCCTTTATCAATCTTCCAAGACAAAGCACAAAAATTAAACACACAATAAAAATCAAACCGATCAAAGTCCAATTCCACTAGAGAGAACCTAAGACAAAAACAAAAACAAACAAAAGGACGGTAAAGGAACTCTCTATAGAACACTCGCTGTTACTGACAGCTAGCTGAGAATCATCAATCGACTGATGTAAAAAAATCAAACGTATCGATTTTAAATCCGACACACCACTTCAAACAATAATGATTTAGTGAGGTGTCATCACACAAAACCGACACGCTTGATCGCTATAATGCTTAAAAAGGACAGTAGTAAAAACGTTTATTGAAGTTTTAAAGCAAGTATCAAGTTATCAATATTTCTGCCAAAAAACACTAAATTCAAAGATTTTACCAAGATATTCAATTCATATCCTTTCCGTAATAAATTTTGAAGCCAATTTTTCATTTCTAATGGATTGCTTTAAATTTGTGAGCTTTATTAAAACATTACCATAAATACTAACCATTTAGAGTTGTAAAAATGTTTGATATGCATATTATACATAAGTTTATACAATGGTAGCACAAATCTTGTCTTGCTTGTTACATACAATCCTCTTCCAAAAAGCTATCATTCTACTTTTTATAACAATATCAATAGGAAATCTACCAAGTTCACCATATAATATATCATTTGGGGTAGATTTTTTAAGCCCAGTATTTGTTTATAAAATTGAACACAAAAAGATTCAAATACATCATTATTATTGCAACCCCACACTTCACATCCATACAATAATGCAGGTGCCACCATCGTATCAAAAAGTTCTAACTGTATGTCGATGGGCAAATTTAATTTTCTACTCTTCTTCAAAATACTATACAGAGCTTTTCTACCTTGAGAGACAACGCCATATCAAAACTAGGCTGGTACCCCGCTGTTATCTGAACAGTAGGGAGCCGGTTGCCAGCTTACATGTTTATCAAAACAAGTATGGTGACATTTTAAGCCTACTTTATCTTTTCCCTTTTTAGGCATCAATTTAAAAAAAAAAATCATATCACTTGAAAGTCTCTTTCGAACATCCTTTAAGTTAAAATTATAATTTTTACATAATAAATCATTTGTTTTTGCCTACTCAGTCCTCTTATTCTATTATATCAGGACGAAGAACCTAAATGATATATCTCCTGGCTTTTAAAATAACTAATTTGTTTGCCACGTAGGCACGAGCACGGGATTTTTATTCTTTAATTTTAGGTTACAATACAATATACAATACAAATGTTTTATTGTCAATTAAAGACGCCCTTGCAGGCAGTAAAATCACAATATATACAATGATTAAATGATTGGTTTAGTAACAATAAAGGAAGAATAAGAAAAAAATATATATATATAATAATTTCAATGTTGATAACAGTGAAACGGTTATATCAGCAAGGGACACACAAAATAATCCCAAAATATTACTACATCTACTAAGCTAAGTATACTGCTACTGAATCAGTTTATACTTGGCAGAACTAAGGATTCCAAATGGCTTTAACTAGTGGATCAATATTGAGGTCATTTAATGTAATAATAATACATGTAATATTGATAATATTAATAATAATTATTATTGTAATAAAAATAAAATGTCTATATCCTGCTCAACTGATCTTCTCTCTCCTTATTTAAATTTTCAATTAAAGAGCTAAGTGTGAGCAGAATTTCATTTTCTTCGTTGCTGAAAAGCCAGATAAAAAGATCTTTGGAGCTGCAATTTTTCAAGTTACTATTTTTATCCACTAATTTATCCAAGTAAAGCTTTCTTACTTTATCTAATTTTTTGCATGTAAGAAGAAAGTGGATTTCATCCTCAACTTTCTCTTTACATAATTTACATACTCTATCAGTAGTTTTAATTTTAAAATGTCTACCCCTTTCAATTTCTAACCTATGAGAGCCAACTCTAAATCTGCAAATTACATTTCTACTCATTGCATTTGATAAATCCAAATAGGGTTCATATCCAAATTTGGACTTAAAAAGGCGATATGTCCTTAATTTATTACTTTGTAATGGATCTTTTCGATTATCATTAAAAAGTTCTTTTTCCCAACAGTTTGAGAATTTTTGGCATAGCTTTTTTATAACAAGTTTATTTAACTTCTTCTTCTTGTTTATTACTTCCTCTTCTTTTATATTAAGAAATTCTAAAGTTTTATAAATGCTACTCATCCATGAGCCTTTTTTATTTTTATGCAACTCTTTTGATAGTTTTAGAGCTTCATTCATTAATGGGTTCTGGGATTCTTCTAACCTGATCCAGTAGTTAAGGGTATTTACAATAACATTAAAAATAATAGGATATCTTCCAACTTCTCCTATTACAGCTGCATTAGTACTGCGTTTATTTAGACCTAAGATAAATTTGCAAGCTTTAATGTGAAGTTTTTCAATTATAAATGCATTACATAGTTTATAGAAGGCGTCATCATTTTTAAGTTTGTTGGGATTAAAAGTTCCCCATATCTCCGATCCATATAAAATGACTGATTTTACTGTGTGATCAAAAATATGAAAAAATGTCTTTATCTTAGGTTTATTACTACAAAAAGATTTACAAAGTTTAAAATGTGATTTAAGTCCCTTCTTATAAATATTACTTTTAGCCTCAGAAAAGCAGCCAGATGATGATACAGTCACTCCCAAATAAGTGAAATGTTTCACATTTTCTATCAAGTTGTTTTTGTAATTGAATTGGTGGATTAAAGTCCTACCTAATGAGTTAAAAGTCATGCATTTGGTTTTATTCAAGTTTACCTCTAATCCCCAGCAGTCACAATATGAGGAAAGTTTATCAAGACAAGATTGCATCCCCTGTTTAGAAGATGAAAGAAGTACCAGATCATCTGCATACAGAAGACAATTAAGTTTGTAATTTGATAATTGTACAGGGTCACAACTATTATCTAATGTTTGTTGGAAATCATTTAAAAATATCTTAAATAAATTAGGGCTAAGAGTATCCCCTTGTCTGACTCCAATATCAGAAGTAAAAAAATCTGTGACCTGGTTGTTCACTTTAACACACAGTTTACTTTGTCTATACATATCTTTTAAAATATTATAAAATAAATCACTTATGCCAATTTGGCGAAGTTTAAAAAATAGACCTTTATGCCAAACAGTATCGAATGCTCGTCTGAAATCGACAAAGCATGCATAGATAGGTTTCGATCCCCTCTTAGTACTTTGTTCAGCTAATGTACGTAGAATAAATAAATGGTCAGATGTTCTCTTTCCTTTAGAAAACCCAATCTGTTCATTTGAAATAACGCCATTTTTATCTAAAAATTTTTCAAGCCTGATATTCAAAATTTTAGTGAATAATTTAGCAGTGCAGCTATTTACTGTAATACCTCTATAGTTTGAGGGTATTGACTAAAAAACTAGTGAAGTCATGTGCATTTACTGTCTAATTGAGGGATTTTTCCAGAAAAGCAATGAACTCGAAAATGACGTATTACCGAACTTGGAGAATCAATCTTAAGACAAGACAAAACAAGGAAGACAGTACACCGGAAGTTACAACTTCAATGAGGTTTTGTCTCCCTTTAATTTTTGTTACTGTTGGGCGTTTTTTCCAGAATTGAATGAGAAGATTTAAAGGTATTAACACTTTAACAGTGAGATAAAGATAATTATTTGTCAAGTGAAATCTTAATCCGTGTTAAGGAACATATTTCTAACACTGACAACGTCACTTTTATCGATTTATCACTGTAATAAACAAAAAACAATCTACTTTCGTTTTCGATTTAAAATGTCCTGGTACATTCAAGCCAGGCATACTCATTTTAAAATAAGCCATAAGAAAGAGGTTTGACATGCCTTAAAACCTGGTTTAACCCACCATTTCTTTTGAAATGCCTGTACCTTTGCGTTCTTGGTCTGGTCTGGTCAATTTTTCCGGTGTACTGTCTTCCTTGTTTTGTCTTGTCTTAAGATTGATTCTCCAAGTTCGGTAATACGTCATTTTCGAGTTCATTGCTTTTCTGGAAAAATCCCTCAATTAGACAGTAAATGCACATGACTTCACTAGTTTTTTAGTCAAACTGGGGTGCTTTCCATTATGCGGTGCCTACCGGTTGAACTGGACAATTTTTGTTTTGTCACCAGTTCGTCTTGTTTGTATTTTCTTGCAAACCATTTGCGCCGAACGGGATAATGGAACACTGATAATGGAACCTGAGGTTCAATTGGTGCAAACCGCATAATGGAAAGCACGCCTGGTTTGCTGTCGGGTAGACTTGTGTAAAAGGGTTTGTGTGTTAATGAAAACAGTGATATCTTTATAAACGGTAAATAATTCAATTGAATAGAAAAATATTATTACATGTGTAGAAAAATTTCCAGAATTGAAGATTCCATCGTTAATTAACAACAAAGCAGTATTTATCAGTCAAGGATCTAACTCTATAGAGTTATTTTTGAAAATAACTATCATATGTTATTACAGAAGAAATGACAATAAAAGTTTTTTAACATTTGGTTGTTTTTTTTGTTTTGTGTAACACAAATAGTTGAGATTTTGTTTCATACATGTCTTAAAATTTCTTATATCAGTTACATTATTTATTTAATGAAGTATGTATAATTTGCATTGCTAACATCCATATTATAAGGCATAACAAGTGTGTGTTATGACATCAAGATGTTGTTCTGTAATAACAATATGCTGTTATTACAGACTAACACCATCTCTACTTCAGAGGCTTTGCGCAGAGATTTCCCATGCTTGCTCAGACAGTATTTTAACTGATCTACATTCTATAAAGGTGTATCTATCTAATTCTAGTGTGCACAGGAACCAAATCCTGTGCGCATGGGATGAAAAATGAACTTGAACTTGGTGAAAAAAAGACATTTTTGGTCAGAAAAATGCCCACCATTCATTACTTAATGAAACAAAACAGATAAGCTATGCAGGAAAATGTGGGTCTATTTCTTATCCTTCATCCAATTTGTACCATAATTAGATAATATAAGTCAAAACATTAAAAAATCATATTTTTCATTGAAAAAGTACTTGACAGGCATGTGTTATCAAATTAAGATATGCTAGGAGCAGACAACTCGTGTCATACCCACAGAGTTTCCTTTAATAACATGTGCTAGTTATTTTCAAAAATAACTCTATAGAGTTAGATCTCTGACTGTTTATTTTGATCTATTGCTCTTTCTTGCCATGCTTGCACCAGAAGTCGTCATGCCCTAAAAAAAATTATAATTAAAGAACTTTTTCCGGGTTCACAAGCCATTCCGCGCTATTGTGGAAACCGAGTACATGTATTTTGTCATTACCTAAATATTTTCTATTTACTAATGCTATAAAACAGTCTGATGTAGACAAAGTCAACATGACGCATAAGTTCATATCACAGGCGTTTGGGTCCAGGATTTTATTTTATTATAAATAACGTGTATATACACATTTTCATCTCGTCTATATACTATTTCCACAAGGCAAGAATGTTTGAAAGTTCTAAAAATAGAACAAAATTTACTCGCGGAAAACCCCCATATTTTCTCATAGAATCAAATGTTTTACATGAAATATTGGTGATTCTCTAAATCCTTTCAGTTTAATCTCACAATTGGGAACACATTTATCGTGAAACAATTCGCAATGACTTTGAATCTAATCTTTTTTTCCACTGAAGCGAGCCAAACAAACCACCACGGACGGAAGTAGTTTAAAATTTTAAAGGGAGACAATATTCTTCTACTTTTTCCAATTTTATCATTGAAATGAAATAACCACATATTTATTATCCTTGAACGTCTTTTTGAAAATTTATGGAACACCAATCGAGTCCTACTAGTTTGTATGTACGCTTTATTATACTACCAACTCATCAGTAAAAATATTTCAAATAAAATTGAGTCCACATTTTCCGCCAATTGATTTGTTCGAACTCGCCCAGATTTTACCTTACTGTAGTGTCACTCGGAAGTCCTTTTATTTGGCGGAATATTGTTTCCCTCGAAAATCTTTGGCCACTTCTGTCCGTGGTGATCTTTTGTTTCGCTTCGTAGGAAAAAAGACCTGATGTGAGATTTATACATACTGACATGCTTTACTTTTGCTTCCTAGAGAGAGTTACAACTGAAAGGAGTAATAGAATGTTCTAGTTGTTTATGGTAAAAAATATTTCTACAAGAAAAAAGGGAGTTTCCGTCAGTTCTATTTTTAGAACTTTCAAACATTCTTGCCCTGTGGAAATAGTATATAGACGAGATGAAAATTTTTATATACACTTTATTTATAATTAAATAAAATACTGGACCCAAACGCCTGTGGTTCATATCAATAATTTACCATTTATTTATAACGAACTGACTATAATTACTTGCTACAAGTAACAATAAGATTATTTTATTGTTACTCGAGTGACTAAAACGGGGACGGTTTCCAGAAACGGCTCCTTTTCAGTCTGAATCTCACAAGTAACAATAACAAATTAAATTAGGATAACTCAACTTATTGTTACTCGCAAAATGACAAACTGTACGTTCTAAGCTATTTTCAGACCTGTGGGACCTCTACTTCCTGTTAGGGGTGGGGCTGATATGAAAATCTATGAACATTGACTTGAAAATTTCTGTCAAGCTTTTCTCAGAAACCATGTATGAGAATGATTTGAAACTTGGTAGTATGGTTTAGAATAACAAACTGTGCATCCTTAGCGACTTTTGGACCTGTCAGGCCTTTACTTCCTGTTAAGGGTGGGGACAATATGAAATCTATGAAAACTGACTTGAAAATTTTGTTCAAGCTGTTCTCAGAAACCATACATACATGTACATGTAGGAATGATTTGAAACTTGCTAGGATGATTCAGTATGACAATCTGTGCATCCTGAGCAACTTTCAGACCTGTGAGACTTCCACTTTCTGTTTGGTACCTAGCTGGGACATCCGTGTCCCATGGACACATTCCATCTTTATTTTTTTTAAAAAATAAAACAGAACAATTTATAATCTTTATTTTAAAAAACTATCTTATCTGTAGTGTTAGTACATCCCATTACAACAATATTTTGCCCTCTCAATTTTTTATTTGTATTTCCCACGCAGCTGTTTTGTCCATATTGTTATCAACACGAATGCTGTCATGAAATTGTGATCATTCACTGTCTGCCATTTTGGAATAAATGTACGGTCCTCCATGTCCTCACAATGTTTTTCATTATTTTTAGATTACAAATGTAAACACATTCATTAACAACATTTTCGGATTTTTTTTCAAAGGTTTGTCAGAAATATTGTTTTTTTGGTGTATTTAATAGGACATCTTGTTTCCATTCAAACTTGTGGACACACAGACATGACAGAGGAGACTGAAAATCCAACAAAAACCGGATCCATTATCAGTACAACACCAGACATTTGGTCCAGAAATTTATGATTTTTTACCGGTCCTGAGACATTTTTACTGGATTTGTCCGTTGGTCTGACGTATTTCATATTGAAATGACTCAAACTTGTTCTGCTTTTTTGCATATGCCATGTGCCATGATTTCCTGCACTTTTTCTGACTGCAAAATATTCCTGCAACAAAAAACATGAATAAAATGCACAGAAACAAAGACAAATTGTGTACAGTCCTTACACCTTTACCATAACCATGATAACTGTTTGTTTTAAAAATGTATTCATTATCTGTTTTTCAGCAGCGTGCTAGTGAATACCTGAAGAAGTTATTATGGATTGGCTGTAAGTTTAAAATGTATTACTAAGACATGACTGCCAAATTTTCCTGTAACAATTCAATGAAGGAAAAAAGAAGAGGATACCAGCATGAAGAGGTGGGATTCGAATGGATAGATAAGGGAGCAACCATTACTATAAAAGGATAAATGGGATTGATTTTGGGGGAACCAGCATGAAGAGGGGGGATTCGAATGGGTAGATAAGGGAGCAACCATTTGATTTTTATACAACCGCAAAAAAATTGTGGACATATAATGGTATGATGCTGTCGTTGTTATCTGCGTTGTCTGTTAACTTTAGTTCTAGCTATCTGATTGGTATATTCTTTATGTTGTAAGTTTAAACATATATATATGCATGTATTTATTTATCCTGGATTGGGAAACAAGCGTAATGCTTCTATAAATCCCTCTCCAGTTTGCAGCTTGTGAGTTTGGCCTTTGTACCAGCCTCCATTGAGCCTACTCTTATCGAACACTACAAAGGGATCTTTATCGTACACAGGGTATTGCTCTTCCAAATACACAGGACAACCTTTTGTCATCCCTTCCGAAGGACTAGCAACATTTCTTGGGACCATCCCCACAAATGGTGTGCAGAGAGAGTTGGGAATTGGTTCATGAAATTTTCACCCCGGAGGAGTATCAAACCAAGAACCTATGTGTTAGTAGCCAGATGCTTTAACCACCCTTTCTTTCCTAATGAGACATGTTCATAGTTTAGTAATGGTAATTTAAAAATAACTTGTATTTTGAACATATTCTTTTTTATTGTACAATAAGTTCTATTCTTTTCACTATTTGGTGTTCTTGAATCCTCATTCATGGGTAGATGGTCAGTTCTACTCTATATTTTTATGCCCCCGCGACGACATGTCGGGGGGCATTAAGTTTTACTCATGTCCGTCCGTCCGTACGTCCGTACGAATTTCCGTCAAGCTTTTCTCAGTAACCATACATGAGAATGATTTGAAACTTGGTAGGATGGTTGAGTATGACAAACTATACGTCCTAAGCAATTTTGAGACCTGCCGGACATCTACTTTCTGTTTGGGACTTAGGCCAATGTTAAAATATGTGAACATGACTATGAAAATTTCCGTCAAGCTTTTCTCAGTAACCATACATGAGAATGATTTGAAACTTGGTAGGATGGTTGAGTATGACAAACTATACGTCCTAAGCGATTTTGAGACCTATCGGACATCTACTTCCTGTTTGGGACTTAGGCCAATTTTAAAGTATGTGAACATGATATGAAATTTTCCGTAAAGCTTTTCTCAGGAACCTTACATGAGAATGATTTGAAACTTGGTAGGATGGTTCAGTATGACAAACTATACGTCCTAAGCGATTTTGAGACCTGTCGGACATCTACTTCCTGTTTGGGACTTAGGCCAATGTGAAAATATGTGAACATGATATGAATATTTCCGTCAAGCTTTTCTCAGGAACTGTATACCTGAATGTTTTGAAACTTGATAGGATGGATCAGTATGACAAACTGTATGTCCTAAGCGATTTTGAGACCTGTCGGACATCTACTTCCTGTTTGGGACTTAGGCCAATGTGAAAATATGTGAACATGATATGAATATTTCCGTCAAGCTTTTCTCAGGAACTGTATACCTGAATGTTTTGAAACTTGATAGGATGGATCAGTATGACAAACTGTATGTCCTAAGCGATTTTGAGACCTGTCGGACATCTACTTCCTGTTTGGGACTTAGGCCAATGTGAAAATATGTGAACATGATATGAATATTTCCGTCAAGCTTTTCTCAGGAACTGTATACCTGAAAGTTTTGGAACTTGGTAGGATGGATCAGTATGACAAACTGTATGTCCTAAGCGATTTTCAGACCTGTCAGAAATCTACTTCCTGTTTGGGGCCAGCGGGGGCATCCGTGTCCCATGGACACATTCTTTCTTTATTATCTTTTGTTTTCATTTATAGTGCTATGTTTGTCACCATTTTTGTGTTGGCTGTAAGTGCAGTGTTTGTGTTTTGGAGACTGAGAAATAAGTCACAAAACAGTAAGTTGTTAATTTTTAAGTCACATAGAGCATGCATATATGTAGTTTGATAATTTTTGCAGTATGTTGTCTGTAAAAGTTGAATAAAACAAGATGTAAAATAGGTGTATGTGACACTTTACCAAGTCACTCAGGGCAAAAGTACTTGTATCCAACTAACACGCATAGATAGATGTGCATTGGCAACGTAAACATAACACTGAAAAACACATATTACACAGTGACCATATTTCAGGATAAACCAATATTTAACACAAAAAATGCCCTATATAAAAGTATTTTTACATAATAAAAAAATCAAATGAATTTCATAAAACAATACAGTAGACAAATGGAAGATGGAGAGAATTTTAAAGTTTTTTTCCTTTTTAGCTCACCTGGCCAAAGGCCATGTGAGCTATTGCCATCACTTGGCGTCCGTCGTCGTCGTCGTCGTCCGTCGTCGTCGTCCGTCGTCGTCGTCGTTAACTTTTCTTCAAACTTCTTCTCCTCTGAAACCGCTGCACAGATTCAAACCAAATTTGGTCTGGTGGTACTTTAGGGTATCCCCTACAGAACTGATGTGGGGATTTTTGATTCGTCGAAAAACATGGCCGCCGTTGCTAAAAATAGACCAGGGGGGTCAGACTACTGTTTTTGGCTTTTAAATCAAAAAGTATAAGAGATAGATGAAATCTGATGCCACGCTACTGCTTCAGCATCAAAAGCTCTACAAAAGTCTCCATTGAGTCGAAGTTGTCAGATGACCCCTTATGGGAGTTACGGCCCCTTAAAGGTGAAAAATAGCATTTTTTCATGTTTTTGGCCTATGGAATGAAAACTATTGCAGATAGAGAGAAGCTGTTGCTTGCTTAAATGTTCAGCTTATTTAGCTCTACAAAAGTCTCCATAGGGTCAAAGTTGTCAGGTGACCCCTTATAGGGGTTAAGGCCCCTTAAAGGCAAAAAATAGTGTTTTTGGCCTATAGAATGAAAACTATTGCAGATAGAGAAAAGCTGTTGCTTGCTTAAATGTTCAGCTTATTTAGCTCTACAAAAGTCTCCATAGGGTCGAAGTTGTCAGATGACCCCTTATAGGGGTTATGGCCCCTTAAAGACAAAAAATAGAGTTTTTGGCCTATAGAATGAAAACTATTGCAGATAGAGAAAAGCTGTTGCTTGCTTAAATGTTCAGCTCATTTAGCTCTACACAAGTCTTCATATGGTCGAAGTTGTCAGATGACCCCCTTTAGGGGTTACAGCCCCTTAAAGGCAAAAAATAGTGTTTTTGGTCTATGGAATGAAAACTATTGCAGATAGAGAAAAGTTGTTGCTTCCTTAAATGTTCAGCTCATTTAGCTCTACAAAAGTTTCCATAGGGTCAAAGTTGCCAGATGACCCCTTATAGTGGTTATGGCCCCTTAAAGGCAAAAAATAGTGTTTTTGGCCTATAGAATGAAATCTTTTGCAGATAGAGAAAAGATGTTGCTTGCTTAAATGTTCAGCTTAATTAGCTCTACAAAAGTCTTTTTAGGGTCGAAGTTGTCAGATGACCCCTTTAAGGGGTTATGGCCCTTTAAAGGTGAAAAATAGTGTTTTTTGCTTTGGAATGAAAACTATTGCAGATAGAGAAAAGCTTTTTATTGCTTAAACATTCAGCTCATTTAGCTATACAGAAGTCTTCAAAGGGTTGACATTAAGACCAGGTGAGCGATTCAGGCTCCTGGGAGCCTCTTGTTAGATCACCTGGACCAAAGGTCCATGTGAGCTATTGCCATCACTTGGCGTCGGTCGTTGTCGTCGTCTGTTGTTGTTGTCGTCGTCTGTTAACAATTTTTTCAAAAATCTTCTCCTCTGAAACTACTGAACAGAATTCAACAAAACATGGTATGATTGATCCTTAGGGTGTCCTGCACTAAAGTTGTTTTTCGATTTTTGATTCATCAAAAGACGTGGCCGCCGTTACTAAAAATAGACCAGGGGGTCAGACTACAGTTTTTGGCTTGTTATTCAAAAAGTATAAGAGATAGATGAAATCTGATGCCACCCTACTGCTTCAGGATCAAAAGTTTTTCAAAAGTCTTCAATTGGTCGAAATTGTCAGATGACCCCTTATAGGGGTTAAGGCCCCTTAAAGGTGAGAAATAGCATTTTTTCATGTTTTTGGCTTATAGAATGAAAATTATTGCAGATAAAGAAAAGCTGTTGCTTGCTTAAATGTTCAGCTCATTTAGCTCTATAAAAGTCTCCATAGGGTCGAAGTTGTCAGATGACCCCTTATAGGGGTTACTGCCCCTTAAAGGCGAAAAAAGTGTTTTTGGCCTATAAAATGAAAACTATTGCAGATAGAGAAAAGCTGTTGCTTGCTTAATTGTTCAGCTCGTTTAGCTCTACAAAAGTCTCCATAGGGTCGAAGTTGTCAGATGACCCCTGATAGGGGTTACACCCCCTTAAAGGCGAAAAATAGTGTTATAGGCCTATAGAATAAAAACTATAGCAGATATAGAAAAGCTGTTGCTTGCTTAAATGTTCAGCTAATTTAGCTCTACAAGAGTCTCCATAGGGTCCAAGTTGTCAGACGACCCCTTATAGGGGTTACAGCCCCTTAACGGCCAAAAATAGTGTTTTTGGCCTATAAAATGAAAACTATTGCAGATAGAGAAAAGCTGTTGCTTGCTTAAATGTTCAGCTCATTTAGCTCTACAAAAGTCTCCATAGGGTCCAAGTTGTCAGATGACCACTTATAGGGGTTACAGCCCCTAAAGGCAAAAAAAGTTTTTTTGGCCTATAGAATGAAAATTATTGCAGATAGAGAAAAGCTGTTGCTTGCTTAAATGTTCAGCTAATTTAAGCTCTACATAAGTCTCCATAGGGTCCAAGTTGCCAGATGACCCCTTATAGGGGTTACAGCCCCTTAAAGGCAAAAAAAAGTGTTTTTGGCCTATAGAATGAAAATTAATTCAGATAGAGAAAAGCTGTTGCTTGCTTAAATGTTCAGCTTATTCAGCTCTACAAAGTTTTTCATAGGGTTGACATCAAGACCAGGTGAGCGATCCAGGCTCCAGGGAGCCTCTTGTTATAGATGGGTAGGTTAACCAAACATAGTACACATTTTGCTTTTTCACTCACCATGTGAGCTATTGCCACCACTTGGCGTCCGTCTTCTTTTACTTCTCTTCAAACTTATTCCCCTCTGAAATGGCTGCACAGATTCAAACCATATTTGGTCTGGTGTTACTTTATGGTAGCCCCCACAGAACTGATGTGGGGATTTTTGATTGGTTAAAAAAAAATGCCATCATGGCTAAAAAAAGAACATAGGGGTAAATTGTAGTTTTTGTCTCGCCTGCCACGAATGTGGCAAAAGCAAGACTTTGAGTTGGTGATTCTGGCTACAGCAATGGTGTCTACCAAAATTATTAAAGATTTTGCTTAGGTCTGTTTTAGGTGACAAGTTATGGTACATTATTGATATTTGGTATGCAGGTGCATTAGCATTAGTACAGAACAGTTTTAAAAGCATTTTATTTGTATGCACCTGCATTCACGGTCTACTGACTTTGCAACTTCATACTGATTTTGCCTATGTTAACCTTTTTTCTGTGTAACATGAAGCAGTTATGGTACACTATTCATATTTACATGTAGTTTGCAGTTGCATTAGCATCAGTGCAGATCAATTTTAAGGGCATTTCGTCTGTATGCTAATGCAGTCACGATCTACTGACTTTGAGAATGTATACGCGTTTGGCGAAATGTTAATATTTTTTATTAGCCTGTTTTACATGTAACATGTGTAATTGTGAACAAGTAATGGTACACCATTGATATTTGGTATGCAGTTGCATTTGCATCAACACAGATCAATTTCTTGAGTAATTGCCAGTACTGCAGTCACTTATTTTTATTCAAATTCATTTCATACTGTCAGTCAGAGATACAACTTGAACAAGTAAACATATTTTAACTTCTATAGGTAAACTTTTAAGAGTTAAAATTAATTGCCTCCCTTTTTTGACTTTCACTAATTTACTTGTACAAGTAAAATGATAGAAAATCACTCTTTTCTTAATTATTTTTTCTAGCCAAGAAATTTACTTTCATTCATGATTTTTTATATGGCTAATAGTATCAGCAACCTTTACCAGACTGAGATAATCTGTTATCCTCAGTTAATTGAGAAATAATCAAATTTATTGTCCCAAGGGGGCAATTTTCAAAGGTCATGCGCACAATGAAGATAGCCGTGTGCATCAGAAGTTTTAAATGGACAATAGCCATGATAGCAGACATGTAAAAATTTCAAGAAAATGGGGTGCTTTTTTTAACGTTATTTCAATTGCACATTTTTACATTATTATGAGCGCATAGGTGACTTCAGAATTTCTTTGCCAGTATTACCCAAAAGCTTGATTGGTGCAATATTTAGAAACAACAAATATATCAACCAATGGAAATCATTTCTGTATTTTCTCCTACGCTTTATGTTGGGTTCAAAAACTTACCGGTGACCGGGATTTGCTAATGCGCAATTGTAACCTACACGCTGGACATATGAATTAGGGAAAATCTTTTACTTCATTAAAAGTTACCTTATTATAATTTGAGTTTATATTACAAATGGCAGATTATAATCTTTTCTTTTACGCCAAGGGGAGCTGATAAAAGAGAGGTTACCCCCCTTCTTGAAAAGGTCAAAAAAATTTGGAGGGTTGTTTGAGGAAATATGGTATTTTACAAAGATGTTTTAAGGTTCATGGTTACACTTCAATAAAATGGTAGATTTTTGGCCTATTTTTTTAGTCTATGTCCAACTTAAACGACACATAGAAACACAAAATAAAGTGTAGCAGCGTCTAGATTTAAAAATCGCCGATCATTTTCTCTTATAGTTTACAAGATTACTTTTGTTGTTTTCTCTATTCATTTTCTTTTCGTTCAAATTGTACCATAAATAAAGCATGAATTACCCCTAAATAACCTTCCGTAAGACCAATTCTGAGTAGATTTAATAACACCAATAATGAAATTACCTTGCACGTGGAGGCCAAATGACAGGGCATTGTTGATATTTGGCTATATTTGGGTGAACTGAAAAACGCAAAGAAAATGCCCCGGCAAAGCTGATCAAGTGTACACGTACAAAATATTAAAAGTTTATGCAAAAATAATTTATCTAGACGCTGCCACGCCTTATTAAGCAATTGAATGTGTAGTTTAGGCTCCACATAGACTGAAAAAAGACGTAAAATATCAGTCATTTTTTCCGAAGTGTAAAGATGAACCTTAACTTGCCGTAAAAATTGTTGCCGATTTTTTGGAAGATGTATATGTACTCAAAAGAACGGGCATAGTTTGAATTCTGCTTTTGAGTGTTTACTTCAAAACACTGGTTTGAATAAAAAAAAAATATCATTTTTCGCAATTTGAGAAATGGCATATTTTGAAACAGACTATAACCTAGTAAAATCACCCAAAATCCGACCAATTTTGGCATTTATAATTACTTCTCTATCTAAACCAGACCTTGGTTACAGATTGTGATACTTTACAGCATGATTAATATTTTTGCTTGCATTCTTTGTGTTACACCCATTTTTCGTAAAAATGACAATTTTCACGAACCAAAATTTCAGTCATGTTCTTACTTCAAATCCCCTTTTAAATTTTTAAAAGTGTTTAAATGTTTAGTATTTGTATATGCAAAATAAAACAAAAAACAGTTCCGACATTTATTGAAGCAATAATGATTTATCAAATATTCTTAGTGTCCATCTGATTTTCTCCTCATTTTCATTAATGTAGAAAAAAGAAACAGACTATAGTCTGTTTTTTAGCTCACCTGACCCGAAGGGTCATGTGAGCTATTGTCATCGTTAAGCGTCCGTCGTCCGTGAAACCACTGAAGGGATTGCATTGATACTTGGTATACTTGATCTTTAGGATGTCCTCTACCAAGTTTGTGAATTATATACATGTCGACCAACCAACATGGCCACCGTTGCTAAAAATAGAACAGGGGTGTCAGACCATTGTTTTTGGCTTATAACTCGAAAAGTAAAAGAGATAGAGAAAATCTGAAGCAACCATCCTTGTTCAGCATCAAAAGCTCTACAAATCTCTCCATTGAGTCGAAGTTGTGAAATGACTCCTTATAGGAGTTATTGCCCTTTAATCATAAAAATTGACCATTTTTGCAGCTTTTGGACTATATATTGAAAACCGTTAGAGCTAGAGGAAAAGTTAGCACTGCATAATTGTTAAGCTCATTGAGATCTACAAAAATGATTTCAGGGTCAAAATTGTCAGATCAGCCGTTAAAGAGTTATTCCCCTTTAACTGTTTTTTCCATTAATTTACACTGATTTTCAAAAATCTTCTTCTCTGAAACCACTGAAGGGATTGCATTGATACTTGGTATACTTGATCTTTAGGATGTCCTCTACCAAGTTTGTGAATTATATACATGTCAACCAACCAACATGGCTGCCATTGCTAAAAATAGAACAGGGGGGTCAGACCATTGTTTTTGGCTTACAACTCGAAAAGTATAACAGATAGAGAAATTCTGAAGCAACCTACCTTGTTCAGCACCAAAGGCTCTACAAATCTCTCCATTGAGTCGAAGTTGTGAAATGACTCCTTATAGGAGTTATTGCCCTTTATTCATCAAAATTGACAATTTTTGCAGTTTTTGGACCATATCTAGAAAACGGTTAGAGCTAGAGGAAAAGTCAGCATTGCAGAATTTTTTAGTTCATTGAGATCTACTTAAATGAAATCTGTAGCAACTTTTCTTGTTCAGCATTAAAAGGTCCTTATAGGAGTTATTGCCCTTTAACTGTTTCTTCTATTAATTTGAACTGATTTCCAAAAATCTTCTCTGAAACCACTGAAGGGATTGTTTTGCAACTTTGTATACTTGAAAGTTTGTGAAATTTATTCAAACTTTGGCATAAGAGATCAGGTGAGCGATTCAGGCTCCTGGGAGCCTCTAGTTTGTGTCTAAATTTAGATCGAGTGTCATAATACTTGTTTTTAAATAGAACTTTCACTTTCAAAACAATTAAAGTTTCAAACCAAAGGGTGCATTGTAAAAAATCATTTTTCGTCTAGGTTACAATAGCGTATTGATTTACAATGCATTTTCCATAGGGGGGTACCCAGGTTTTCGATTTTTTTAAAAATAGATCTTACCCGAATTTTAATTTCTTTGGCACAGAACCTTTGTGTTGACATGCATATGTTTATTTTTAGCCAATAAAAAAATAGGGTTTGTGCGGCGTTTATGGGCGTATTTTTTGGTCAAAAAAGGGGGGTGCTTTTTTAACGGTATTTCAAGTGCACATTTTTACATTATTATGAGCGCATATAGGTGACTTCAGAATTTCTTTGCCAGTATTACCCAAAAGCTTGATTGGTGCTATATTTAGAAACAACAAATATATCAACCAATGGAAATCATTTTTGTATTTTCTCCTACGCTTTTAGTTGGGTTCAAAAACTTACCGGTGACCGGGATTTGCTAATGCGCAATTGTAACCAACCGACTGTGTCCAGCTGAGATGGCTATAGATATCAAAATTCTAGCGAAATAAAAATTATTGGCACAGGCTCAAGATCTACCTGCCCTGAAATTTTGAAGAAGATCCAACAACCAATGTAGGAGTTATTTCCCTTTTTTAGCTCACCTGGACCGAAGGTCCATGTGAGCTATTACCATCACTTGGCGTCCGTCGTCGTCTGTCGTCGTCGTCGTCGTCATCTGTTAACAATTTTTCAAAAATCTTCTCCTCTGAAACTACCAAACAGAATTTAATGAAACTTGGTATGAATGATCCTTAGGGTGTCCTGCACCAAACTTGTGTTTTGATTTTTGATCCGTTAAAAAACATGGCCGCCGTTTCTAAAAATAGACTAGGGGGGTCAGACTACTGTTTTTGGCTTATAAATCAAAAAGTATAAGAGATAGATGTAATCTGAGGCCACGCTACTGATTCAGCATCAAAAGCTCTACAAAAGTCTCCATTTGGTCAAAGTTGTCAGATGACCCCTTATAGGGGTTACGGCCCCTTGAAGGTGAAAAATAGCATTTTTTCATGTTTTTGGCCTACAGAATGAAAACTATTGCAGATAGAGATTAGCTGTTGCTTGCTTAAATGTTCAGCTCATTTAACTCTACAAAAGTCTCTATAGGGTCGAAGTTGTCAGATGACCCCTTGTAGGGGTTACAGCCCCGTTAAGGCCTTAAAGGTGAAAAATAGCCATTTTTCATGTTTTTAGCCTACAGAATGAAAACTATTGCAGATAGAGAGAAGCTGTTGCTTGCTTAAATGTTAAGCTCATTTAGCTCTACAAAAGTCTCCATAGGGTCGAAGTTGTCAGATGACCCCTTATAGGGGTTATGGCCCCTGAAAAATAGTGTTTTTTCATGTTTTTGTCCTACAGAATGAAAACTATTGCACATAGAGATTAGCTGTTGCTTACTTAAATGTTCAGCTCATTTAGCTCTACAAAATTCTCCATAAGGTCGAAGTTGTCCGATGACCCCTTGTAGGGGTTACCGCCTCTGAAAAATAGCGATTTTTCATATTTTAGTCCTACAGAATGAAAACTATTGCAGATAGAGATTAGGTGTTGCTTGCTTAAATGTTCAGCTCATTTAGCTCTACAAAATTTTCCATAGGGTCAAAGTTGTCAGATGACCCCTTATAGGGGTTACGGCCCCTGAAAAATAGCGATTTTTCATGTTTTTGGCCTACAGAATGAAAACTATTGCAGATAGAGATTAGCTATTGCTTGCTTAAATGTTCAGCTCATTTAGCTTTACAAAATTCTCCATAGGGTCAAAGTTGTCAGATGACCCCTTATAGGGATTACGGCCCCTGAAAAATAGTGATTTTTCATGTTTTTGTTCTACAAAATGAAAACTATTGCAGATAGAGATTAGCTGTTGCTTGCTTAAATGTTCAGCTCATTTAGCTCTACAAAATTCTCCATAGGGTCGAAGTTGTCAGATGACCCCTTATAGGGGTTACGGCCCCTGAAAAATAGCGATTTTTCATGTTTTTGGCCTACAGAATGAAAACTATTGCAGATAGAAGATTAGCTGTTGCTTGCTTAAATGTTCAGGTCATTTAGCTCTATGAAAGTCTCCATAGGGTCGAAGTTGTCAGATGACCCCTTATAGGGGTTAAGGCCCCTGAAAAATAGCGTTTTTTCATGTTTTTGGCCTACAGAATGAAAACTGTTGCACATAGAGATTAGCTGTTGCTTGCTTCAATGTTCAGATCATTTAGCTCTACAAAACTCTCCATAGGGTCGAAGTTGTCAGATGACCCCTTATAGGGGTTATGGCCCCTGAAAAATAGCGATTTTTCATGTTTTTGGCCTACCGAATGAAAACTATTTCAGATAGAGATTAGCTGTTGCTTGCCTAAATGTTCAGCTCATTTAGCTCTACAAAATTCTCAATAGGGTCGAAGTTGTCAGGTGACCCCTTATAGGGGTTATGGCCTCAGAAAATAGCTATTTTTCATGTTTTTGGCCTACAGAATGAAAACTATTGCAGATAGAGATAAGCTGTTGCTTGCTTAATTGTTCAGCTCATTTAGCTCTACAAAAGTCTCCATAGGGTCGAAGTTGTCAGATGACTCCTTATAGGGGTTATGGCCCCTTATAGGTGAAAAATGGTGTTTTTGGCCTATAGAATGAAAACTATTGCAGGTAGAGAAAAGCTGTTGCTTGCTTAAATGTTCAGCTCATTTAGCTCTACAAAAGTATAGGGTCAACATCAAGACCAGGTGAGCGATTCAGGCTCCTGGGAGCCTCTTGTTTATTTTTCTTATTAAGCTCAATATCTTAAAAACTATATGAGATATTTGAAAAAATAAAATTGCATATTGTTAAGCAAACCAAGATCTACAAAACATGTAACAGAGAATTATTTTCCCCTCTGTTATTGTTTAGAAATTAGGGGCAAATTAATTTTGTCTCGCCTGCGAAGCAAAGCAGAACATAGGTGTTACTAAACCATTGTTTACCGGCGGCCGCGTTTACTTTTTGGGTAAGGTTTTATAAGCACCTCCATATCTCAAGAACTATAGGTCCTTTTTTGATGAAACTTGGTATGCATATGCCCCAGTAGTAGCTTAGCACAGTTCCATCCTCATCTTTTGACCTTGACCTTGATTTATAGGTTGAGTGACAATTTTCAATACATATAAAAAGCAATGGTAAGGTTTTGCGAGCACCTCCATATCTCAAGAAATAAAAGTCCTAGGTTGATGAAAGTAGATATACATATGCCCTCGTAGTAGGGGCTCCTCATGGGGGGTACCAGGAATCAAGTAATCAGCATTTTTTTGCCAGTGTAATCAAATAATCATATATTTTTTAGAAATGTAATCAAAAACTGTTTCCCAATGGGAATCAAGTAATCAAAAATTCAAACCTTGGTAATCAAATAATCATTAAATATTTGCTCTTGTAATCAAGTAATCACCTTTAAAATTGCATGGGAATCATGTAATCAAAAACCCCATGAGAAGGCAAGTAGTAGCTTAGCACAGTTGCATCCCTATCTTTTGACCTTGAACTTGACATTCTTGTTGAGTGACTTTGACAATTTTCAATACATATAATAGCAATCCTTTTGGTATTTAAAGGTTTTCCAAGCTCTTCCATATCTCAAGAACTTTAAGTCCTACATTTAGGTTGATGAAACTTGGTATGCATAAGCCCTTGTAGTAGTTTAGCACAGTTGAGATTGCATCTTTTGACCTTGACCTTGATTTTCTGGTTGAGTGACGTTGAAAATTTTCAATACACATATAATAGCAGTGTTAAGGTTTTATGAGCACCTCCATATCTCAAGTACTATCGGTCCTAGGTTGCTGAGACTTGGTTTGCATATGCCCTTGAATAGCTTAGCACAGTTGTATCCCCATCTTTTGACCTTGATCTTGACCTTGATTTTCTGTTTGAGTGACTTTGATCATTTTTATTGCATAGATAAGCAAAGTTTAAGTTCGATACACACCTTTTGATCTCAAAAACTGAAAATCCTTATAAATTAAAAATGTAGTTGAAGTAGGAAAGGATTATTGTTTCTGATTGTGCCGCAGACAAGACATACTTTAATGTAAACTCTTGTTATATAAGCTTGTATATATTTATTGAAAAGTTTCCTTGATTTTATGTAAAATATATGTAGAATGTCCAAGGTGGAATGCATGTGACAAAAAGTTTTGTGATCCCACCATGGGCTGCATGCACACGAATAGGTATAGGGAGCCTCTTTTTTAATATTCATAATATCTAGTGTTTGTTACAATCTTCATGCAAGTTATGAAATTGTCTGATTGATGTCCATGTTGTTACTATGTGTCCTTGCTTATTTTCATTGCTCTTTTATACATGTTATATCAGGACTTGACCCACCCATCCCCAATGGTCCAAAATGGTATGGATTTTTCTCAGTTTGTGCAACTTGATTGATCATCTAATATTAATTTTTCCATCTAACCACATTTTTTTTCTTTTTCAGAACCAATAAAAGTTACAATATCAACTGACCAGGCCACAGTCTTACAGGGAAGTTCACTTATCCTGACCTGTAACTTTAATGGAGAGTCTACACCTTCAGCTGTTCTATGGACCAGATATAGAGGATCTGGGGAGGACATTCAGCTGACTTCAGACAAATATAGTGGTGGTACTGTAGATACTCCGTCTCTGACTGTCCATCATGTTAAAGCTGAAGACTCTGGAGTGTATGTCTGTAAATTAACATTTGAAGGTGACCAAGTCTCCAGCAACCCACTAACAATCAATGTTGGTAGGTTTACTTTGTATTAAGTTCATTGAACCATACAGTATTCCTATAAAAGGCTGCAGTTTAAACTTTTTGTTAGGCTTTTGTGGAAATTACATGAAGCAAAGAGGCACGGATGGGGTATTTGAGTGTCAAAGGTCTGAAAGGGCAATGATAAAACCAGTAAACATAAATGAGAACAGCACAAAAAAAACCCCACAAACCATTAAAAAACACAAATCAAAAATGTAAACTCAAGTCGTAACGAGAGTTTACTCATGTGCTCCGGAAGAGTAAGCAGTTCCTGGTTGCTCTAGTACACCTGTCAAACTGCCAATGGTCACTTAGATGTGTCAAATCTGGTAAAGGAAGACAAAACAAAACACTATGACAAAATGTATGACAAACCAACATCTGCACTCATCTAAGAGATAGAAATCCCATATTTGTTTATGAGCGCATGAAGTCTCCCAAAAAATTTCTTGAATGAACCTAACCTTGTGTAAGCAATTTTTGTGTCAGATGTGATGCTCTGTCAAGGAAACTGATGTAACTTTCACAAGTCTGTAACCCAGATAATCCTGTCCTTTTTTGTTGATGTACATTTTGTAGTGACCAGAGAGTGTGAAATATAACGGCTGAATTGGGCTAAAGATATTGATTAACATAAAAATAAATAGTTTTGATTAATGAAAAGATTAAAATGTCCAGATTTGTCAATTGGACAATCTAATTTGAATAAAAACAGGTGACCTATTACCTGAGAGTAAATTATTTAATTTTGCTAATTTGTTATCTATACACTGAATGTGTTCCTTCAACATTTTTCAATTTAATACTTTACAAATTGTTATAACAAGAATCAAGTTGATGTTTAAAATGCTAGCAAAACAGATGGCTGTTTCAAGAAAAGCAAATTGAAGTTTTCAAAGTATCTGAAAATGAAAAACTGACAAAGAAAAAATGCTCAAAAGATGGGAGCTGGTAGAGCTTAAATAGCTAGGTTAAACATGCATATGTTGAAAGAAGACGAATTGAAACAAATTAACAATATTTACATACTTACCCCCTAATTTCTTTTCAAAATAAGGTTTATTGGATCATTTAGAGCTAATTTACAAGGTTTCATTAATTTCTTGTTATTATTTCATAGGTTTTTAAACTAAAACAAACCTAATGCTAAACCTATGTAAAAACCAAAGAAAGCCTTTTCCAACCAAAATTTGAACGCTTATTATCTTGAAAATGAGTTCGGCAACCTATGATTTTTTTAAGTTTATTTTGTACCTTTACCTTTGATCTATTCATCAATTATATAAATTAAGATACCAAACTGACCAGCAAACATCCTTAACATGTTATAAAGATATATCGAGAAGACAAATTGAAACAAATAAACAATATTTAACGTGTTATAAAGATATATAGTCTTTCATCTACAAGAAGACAAATTGAAACAAATAAACAATATTTAACGTGTTATAAAGATATATAGTCTTTCATCTACAAGAAGACAAATGAAACAAACAAACAATATTAAACATGTTATAAAGATATATAGTCTTTCATCTACAAGAAGACAAATTGAAACAAACAAACACTATTTAACATGTTATAAAGATATATACTCTTTCATCTACACGAAGACAAATTGAAACAAATAAACAATATTTAACATGTTAAAAAGATATATACTCCTTCATCTACAAGATCATATCCATACCTGAAATAGAAATTAACATTAAATGATGCACTGATCCATGTTGGCATCAAATGTATGTAATGTATGTTAATTTTAATATAAAGGGCACCTGTCTATACAGGTCATACTTGTAATTTACCTAGCTTCCTTGGCCTTTATAAACAGGTTAGTCAAGATATGGCTAAAATTAAAACAGGTACAGATATTATGTATATAAATTCAAAAGGAAAAATCAATTTTTCACTCTTTTATTTAAAGTTGTAGTTTGTAGTTTTATATTTTGTTGAAGTCATGTTTAATTATACAAAATTCTTATAGTTTTATACTTTTATTTTAGATACAACAAGCGCCGTTCTTTCTGAAGAAACAAACTTTTTACGGATGTATCTGTTGTGTTTGAACATTGGCACAGATTCTGTCCGCCATTATTTTGATAACCATGTGCCACCAGGTTCATTACATGGCCATCTAAGCACACATGAACACAACTTAAGATATACACAACCAATGAAATGTAACAAGGACCAGCTTAACTTGCTCTTCCCAGGTAAATACAGTATGTCCCTTGCTATCAAAGTTTTGGGATGGTATATTTGTCTGTTTGTCTGTCCACTTATTTTTTCAGCACAACAAGTTTGCGTGACAGTTTTCTCAGTAACTTCTTATCTTGATATTTAGTATGCAGCATTAGCATAGGGTAATATACAGTGATACTGTGGGATTTGATTTCAGGTCTGTAGCTCACCTACTTCCTGTTTAACATTTTTACTTAGGCACATTTTAAGCTCACTTACTGTATGTTGCCATCTGTCGTCTGTTGTCATTGTCTGTTAACAATTTTTTAAAAAATCTTCTCTGAAACTACTGAACAGAATTTAATTAAACTTGGTATGATTGATCCTTCGAGTGTCTTACATTGTGTTTGATTTTTAAGAAGAATGCTTAAAATTGACCAGGTGGTCAGACTTCTGTTTTTGGCTTGTAAATTAAAAAGTATTTATGAGATAGAAAAAATCTGATACAACCTACACGAAAAGCTCTACAAAAGTCTCCATAGGGTCGAAGCTTCCAGATTACCCCCTATAGGGGTTATGGCCCCTTTAAACGTCAAAAATAGTGTTTCTTCATGATTTTGCTCTAAAGAATGAAAACAATTGAAGATAGAGAAAAGCTGTTGCTTGCATAAACCTTAACAAAATATAGACCATAAAGAGATGTGGAATAAGTGAACATAAAGAATGGAAATTAAAAAAAATAACAATGGAAAACAGCCAGCAGTCTTCAACATGACTAGAGGTTTCTGCTCCCCATCTTGCATTGCCCAGGACTAAAAAGACAATACATAAATGTCAAAACCAATCCCTAAATCATCAAGGAAAGACTCATTTCTGGGCATACATGTAGAACAGTTAACAGATAGATGACAGAGACCAACAAAAGCTTTGACAAAGATCAGACGCATACAAAATGTGGCAGGGTTTAAAATAGTTTTTTGGGCCCAACTTTAATAATCTTGTACAAAGCACAAAGCACAAAAATAACAAACACCAAAAATTAAAGTGATAAAGTTCAATTCATCAAGAGAAAACCTGAGACAAGAGCACTATACGAGAACAACAAGACGTAAAAGAACACTCTTGACAATACTGACAGTTACTGACAGCTAGCTAAGAAGCATTTATTGACTGATTTTCAAAAATAAAACTCACCGATTCTAAAATTCTTTATTGGGTTAAAGATGTCAGATGTCCCCTTATAGGGGTTATGGCCCTTTAAAAGGTCAAAAATAGAGTTTTTTATTTTATTTTTATTTTCAAGAAAAAAAAAATAGAGTTTTTTAGCTAATACCATCACTTGGCGTCCGTTGTTGTCGTCGTCTGTAAACAATTTTTCAAAAACCTTTTCGTCTGAAACCCCCAAGCCAATTGTTATCGTTAGGATTTTTGATTCGTCAAAAAACATGGCCGTCGTGGCTAAAAATAGAACATAGGGGTAAATTTCATTTTTTGGCAATTAACTCAAAAAAGGTAACAGATATCGAATTTTTGGCATAGGTAAAAGTGATCAGCACCTCAAGATCTACCTGCCCAGAAATGTTCTTCATATAGGGGTCTGAAAAGAAAAATCTAAAAAAAAATTTACGGTTCACTGAAGTTCATCAAAATGCCATTTCACCCCTGATATTTACTAACCTTAATTATCATGTTTATTGAATTAATTTTGTATTGTAGCTGTTCCACGTTTACCACAGTCAACAAATTTTGACTTTTCCTTGTTGTATAAACTGATAAGAAATACATTACCAGTCCCAGCACCTGCTCAAGGATGGGGTAAAGAACCACTCACCAGTGATGTATCAGAGACAGATGATGTGGAGCGCGTCAGAAAGTTCCGAAATTTTTTGGCTCACAGTGAGCAGTGTTTGCTAACTGATAGTGATTACCAAATGAAGTGGACGGAGTTAAGTCAGGCAAGTAACTTTATGATAAATTTGTCTAATTGTTTCCTGCCTTTTGCAAAACATTGGAGAGTACAATTCTCTATTTAATCTGTATGTCTGTCGGTCATTCCATATCAATATACCTTGATTGTGCCTTGGTAGACTATCATGAAACTTTCTTACATGTTCACACATATTATAACGTAGTTAAGATGCCTGTTCATGTTTTTTGTTTTTGTTTAAACGTAAAATTTGAAGGTCTAAAGTTTTGATTAACTTGGAAATGCTAATGAAATGTTTATCCAAAGCCTAATCTATGACAATATACATTAAGTATTATAAGATGTTTCCACTTTAAAACTTATAAGATAAGTAGTAAGCCTTGAGTCTGAACTGAGTTGGGACTAAATAGACAAAGGGTAACAAGGTTTTGAAACACTTAGAAATCTTACAATTCTCGGAAGCCGTTTACTTTTGGGGTCCATTTTGAAGTTTACAAGTTTTGCGAGGCAGGGAAGTTTAAGGTATGTTTAAAATGAACATTTAACATTAAATACACGTTGATTTATGTGTAGCATTTACTGCTAAAAGAACATGTATTGCAATAAAACAAAACGACAGAAAATTCCACAAACACCAGTCATGCCAATGCCAGTACCAACTAAAAATGTCTTAACAAAACCAAACATGAAATACAGTTAGAATTCCCTATTAAATACATTCAAATTTAAATCACACCTTAAACAGAGTACTTTACCTAATAAAGAAAATGTGTTAATGTTGAGAACTTTTTAAATTAATTTTCCATAAGAATGGAGAAACTATTTCCCCCATAAGAAAGGTCACAAATGATTATTTATTGCGTGTTAAATAAAGTACTTTGACCTATGCCTTGGAAAAATGGGCACATCTTGTGTGGGTTGAATGCCGAATTTATTGGGTTTCACAACAATCAAAATCAAGAACAGGGTGTCACAAAGTTAAAGGAAAAATCAGTATTCAATAAAGTCAAACAGACCTTAAATACATGAAATAAAAAGTTCTAAATAAAATAGTACATTCAATACCCTAAGTACTATTAAATTTTAATTTTTAATTTAGTTAATTAAAGAACCTATCTATTAATACATGTATTTAAAAAAAAATCAAATATATATTAATATTAAATACTGTAGAAGCAGAAATATTTGTGGGGGATTTGATTTCGTTTATTTCGTAGGTAAGAAAAAAACCCTAAATTAAATCCCCACGAATTTAGCATATTTAGTTAAAGTCTGAGATGTTACGTTAAAAACGACGTTACCGATATTTGAGTATGTTCACAAAGGCTTATAATTGGCCCTGTAATTTGACTGATTTTTGATTTTCAAGAAACCTAAATGAATGCTTTGAAAATAGCTCACAGAATACCTGTATTTAACAAATATAATAGTTTTAGTTAAAGACTGTGTATCAAAGTTAGAAATCCATGAAAATTTGTCCCCACCAATTAGGTTTTGTGCTCTAAACCACGAAATGTTATCCCCAAGAAAATAAATGATTATACAGTAAATCCTAATGATGCATTGCAAACAAGGAAACATAATAAATTGAAAACAGCTCACTTGTATAAAAATAATACAGCACTTTTACATTTGTAAAAAATGTAAAAAAGTAAAAAAAATGTATACTTTATTAATACAGGCAATTCAGAGATTAAGTGGAGACTCCTTAGCTACTGAGGTTAATGACTTAGAAAACAAAAGATTGGACCAAGATATCAGAAGTCAAATGGTGGATGATATCCTACAATTTAGGAAAGAATTGAAAGATCAAAAAGCAAGAATTGAAAGTCTAGAGGCTCGGCCAGTACCACAACATATACCAAAACACATCAGAGGTAGGAACTACATGTATAATAGAAAGCTCAACCAGTACCACAATATATACCAAAAGCACATCAGAAACAAGATCTTATGGTCTTAGGCTGGACCTTTTCCAGAGCAAATATCAAAACACATGAGAGAAGCAGAGGCACCAAAAGCCCGAAAGGGCAACGACAAAACCGATAAACATGAACAAGAACAGCACAAGGAAATACAAAACACAAAATCAACCGAACAGAAATCAACAAAGCAAACTCAAGTCTTAACAAGAGTGAACGCAGGGTGCTCCCGAAGAATAAGTGGTTCCTGTCTGCTATAGCACATCTGTCATGTTGCTAATTTCCAATTCAGTGTGTCAAATCCAGTAAAGGAAGACAAAACAAAACCCTATGACAAACCAACATCTGCACTCAGTTGAGAGATAAAAATCCTATATTTATCTACGAGTTATATGGTGTCTACCGTAAAATTTCTTGAGTAAAGACAGCAACTGAGGAGCAACATGACCCTGTGTTAGCAATTTCTGTGTCAAACGTGAGGCTCTGCAAAGATGTATAAACAACACTCAATATGGAGCTGGAATTAACGATGATTTATTGTTATGGAAAGATGTACCAAAGGTGTACCAAAGGTATACCAAAGGTGTACCAAAGATGAACCAAAGGTATACCAAAGGTGCAATCAAATATTGTTGTTAATCCTAACCCTGAAAAATAAAATTGGTAGACATAAAATCATCAGAAAAAAAAACAAACAACACACACAACTACAAAACTACAATCAGCAATACAAACCGGAAACAGAATTTAGTTATAATATTTGGTGTACCCCTCTTCAAAGAAGATGATGATATACTGTTTTACCTGTGTCCGTCTGTAGTTATGTGATTCCATAGTTCTGCCTGCTTTCTTTTCCCCTCTTTGTTTACTCATAACTTATCTATTTTTTGTCACAAGCTTGATATTGACACGATGCATAGTGGGATATATTTCTAGATCAATCAGATATCTACTTCAAGTTAAATGAAAACTTAATTGTTTCTGCCAAAGTTTAATTCCGTCCCACTATTTGTATGATTATAACTTGGTAACTATTATTTCTACTTTGCTGATATTTAGTTACAAGCTTGGTATGTACACCATGTATAGTAAGATATGATTTAGGATCCATTACACATCTACTGCTTGTTTACCAAAAATGAAAAAAAATCTGTCACACTTTTCATTCACTTAGTGTATTATTCAGCAACTAATACACCTTAGTTGCTGATAGTTGGACAACTGAAAATCCATGTAAATTCATAATATAGTGGAAGTAAAAAAGAATGGTTCTTTCTGATGGTGCTGGCAGGCGCGACATACCTTAGTGTAACTCTTGTTTAGATCTTATTTAGATATATCAGACATCTACTTCCTGTTAACCATTAACTAAATTTTTCTGTCGAACTATTGTTTAAATTCCATCACACTTTTTGTACATGAACAGCGAAATATTTGCAGATGAAGTATGGTATGATGTTGTTGTTTACATTGAATGTTAACGTAAGTGTTCCTATAATAAGTATATTTCTACTCAGATGATAACTCATGGCATAGTTGTGGGGCAACAAGCATTTATATATTTTGCATCATTTTTTTTCAGATGGCCAGATCACTCAGCTAGATGCATGGGCAGCAGAAGATTTGGTGTTCTACAGTGGAACGGCACCTGTAAAAAAAGTTACAGATAAAGTCAACCAACATCAGATTGTGACAATAATAGGAGGTCCTGGAGCTGGGAAGACAAGCATTGCAAGACATATAGCCCTGGAATACCAGAAACTAAAATTTGAAGTGGTACCTATTTGTCAACTAGAGGACAATATTCAGTTTGGTGACAAGTCTGTGTCTCAGGTTTTTGTACTTGACGATGTTTTAGGTGTTTTTTCTTTTGATGTTTCATTATATAACAAATTGAATAACACAAAAACCAGTATTTTGTCAGCAATAGGTAAACAATCAAAACTTATTTGTACTAGCAGAACATTAGTGTATAATCAGGCTAACAAAGTTGGTAGTTTTGTACTAGAAAATGTGATTAATGTTGAGAGTGGGTCAAATCAGTTAACTGTATTAGACAAGATAAATATATTCAAAAACCACTGTACTAACAAAGACATTAAGGAACATTTTGATAATCTATCATTTGAAAATTGTAATTTTATGTTTCCATTGTTATGTAGAATTTTTGCAGCATCAGATAAACATTTAAAGAATCCCAAAGCATTCTTTGATCACCCTGTGGATTGTGTTAAAGATGAACTCAACATAATGGCGGAAATGCAGAAAACACAATATGCAGTTTTGGTCCTCTGTATGATGAACTCCAAGAAAATATCAAGCATGGACAAACCTTTGACATCCATCAATGAGAACTTAACACACGACATCTTTGACTCATGCAGTGATTCTGCCAACCCAACCAACAGTCACATAAACCAAGCACTACAACATTTATCTGGAACATACCTCACTAAATCTGGTGACCACTACAAATTTATCCACGACTCCATATATGAAATTGTTGCCTACCATTTTGGAAAACAGCATGTAGAACTTATGATAGAATACATGTCCAGTACATTTGTTCGGAACAAACTAGTTATATCAGGAACAGAATCAGTTGATCAACTCAGTATTGAAGTCATAGAAGACATGTATCCAATTTTAGCTGACCGACTGTTGAAAGATATAGAAGAAGGAAAGCTGTATGATGTATTTACCAACCCTACTCTGTCACATAGACAATTTATTGATGTCTTCATGGACGTTCTAAAGAAAAAGTTGTCATATCAACAATTCAAAGAAATGTTCCTTACAGTAGTGAAAGGTGATACAGACCACATAACACAACAGAGTAAAAAGATAGCAGTAAACAAGGAAGACGGTACTCATAATTATGGTGAACAAGAACGTCAGGATCTGTTGTTAGGGTTGGCATGGATTGACAGTTTTTTCATACGTATCATCAGCTTCATTATATACTATGGACGTAGTCATCTGTTACAGTGTATCATAGATTATGTCCTCAGTGAACATGATGCAGTGACATCTGTTATTGGATCAGACTTATCAGAACAATCACGGTTACTCACCTTGGCAGTCTACAGTGGTAATGAAGATGTTGTACAGGTTTTATTGAAGTATACAGAAAGTAATGCTGTAAATGTATCAGCAGTGGGTGATGGTATGGCCACTGTCTTAAATGATCATAGACATCATACACCGCTTACAGCAGCATGTTATGTTGGTAACATGTCTGCTGTTAAGATTCTTTTAGAGATGAATGGAATAGTTAACCCTGAAAATAAACCTTACTACACACCTTTGACTGCAGCATCAGAGAGGGGACACCTTGATATTGTAATACACCTGGTTAACCATGGTGGGGATGTGAACCTCTGTACTATACTTAATGAATCACCTCTGTGTGCAGCAGCAATGGAAGGACACCTTGATATTGTGTCTTACTTGGTTAACCATGGTGGGGATGTGAACCTCTGTACTATACCATGTTTACTTAATGAATCACCTCTGTGTGCAGCAGCCAGGGGAGGACACCTTGATATTGTAATACACCTAGTTAAACATGGTGGGGATGTGAACCTCTGTACTGAGGATAATAATGAATCACCTCTGTATGCTGCAGCAAGGGGAGGACACCTTGATATTGTAATACACCTAGTTAAACATGGTGGGGATGTGAATCTCTGTACTGAGGATAATAATAGATCACCTCTGTACACTGCAGCTATGGGAGGACACCTTGATATTGTAATACACCTGGTTAAACATGGTGGGGATGTGAACCTCTGTACTAAGGAAAACAGATCACCTCTGTGGGCAGCATCATGGAGAGGACGTTATGATGTTGTAAGATTCCTACTTGAGAATGGAGCAAAAGTAAATCTCGGGAGATCTCCAATTGATGTAGCAATAGAATCAAGACGTTTAGACATTGTAGAACTTCTACAAAAATACCAATCTGTCGATTAAATACTTATAGCATAAAGCTATTTTAGACTGAAAATACAATTTATATCTTTGATGCAGCAAGACTAGACAGAAATTTAGACATTGTAGAACTTTTACAAAAATACCAAGCTGTCAATTGAATATTTATAGCATAAAATATCTTTGAATGTAAATTTGTTATTTGCAAAAATGACAGGATAAACATTTTAACTTTTTACTTATTGTTACATTTTACAATTCCGTATTGATTATCATGATTATTAGAATTATTTATATTCTTTTGATTACACGAATAGTGTTAAACAATAACAAACCCATGCACACATTTCACATTTTGTTTTCATACATCTTTTTTATTGATTTTTTATATCACACACTAAGTTTTGGCAATGTCATGTAAAAATACTTTAGTACATATGATGTGCATATATCCAAACAAATATTATTATTGTACACAAACAAACATGGTGTTTGTTAAAACTGAAAGTCTTACTGAAATATTGTATCAGTACATATAATTGAGTGTTTTATTGTTACATATGATGGATTCTTTGTACTGTATTTATTGTAACATATGTTGAAGTCTTTTTACTGTGTTAATTGAAACATATGATGGATTCTTTTTACTGTGTATTATTGACAGTTATATATTGTATTGTATATTTATTACTTTATCAATAAAGGACATTATCAAAGCAATGTATATGTACACATATAACTTTGATAAACTTGCATTAAACAAAGTGATTCTATGGAGGACTTTATCAAAGCAATGTATATGTACACATAAAACTTGAAGTTCTTAATTAACTTGTATCAAACACAGTGATTCTGTAAAGGACTTTATCATTGTAATGTATATGTACACATATAACTTGAAGTTCTTAGTTAATTTGTATCAAAAACAGTGATTCTGTAAAGGACTTTATCATAGCAATGTATATGAACACATATAACTTGAAGTTCTTAATTAACTTGTATCAAAAACAGTGATTCTGTAAAAGACTTTATCATAGCAATGTGTATGTACACATATAACTTGAAGTTCTTAATTAACTTGTATCAAAAACAGTGATTCTGAAAAGGACTTTATCATAGCAATGTATATGTACACATATATCTTGACTTTTTTTAATTAACTTGTATCAAAAACAGTGATTCTGTAAAGGACTTTATCATAGCAATGTATATGTACACATATATCTTGACTTTTTTTAATTAACTTGTATCAAAAACAGTGATTCTGTAAAAGACTTTATCATAGCAATGTGTATGTACACATATAACTTGAAGGTCGTAATTAACTTGTATCAAACACAGTGATTTTTTCTGTAAACGACTTTATCATAGCAATGTATATGTACACATATAACTTGAAGTTCTTAATTAACTTGTATCAAAAACAGTGATTCTGAAAAGGACTTTATCATAGCAATGTATATGTACACATATATCTTGAAGTTCTTAATTAACTTGTATCAAAAACAGTGGTCCCGTGCGGGGCCCGGGTGGCGAATAGGCCCGCAGCAGAGCCTAGCTTGTCGTAAGAGGCGACTAAGGGTCTTGGGATTCCGACGTCGGGTCGGTGCTCAGCCCACAGAGCGACCAAGTGTGTACCCTAGGTGGCTGAATAGGGTAGCCCTCGTCCGCGGGGGTTGTCAGGTCTATAATACGGAAACCCTGACCGCCGACCATAGTGGGCCAACGTGTGTGGAGAGTGCCACGCTTCATGCACGTAAAAGACCCCTTTGTGGACCGCCCAGTAGTGCACCACATAGGCTAAATTTTCCGACCCTACCCACCTCTCCCCCTTTTCCTGTGGTTCTTCAAAATTTACCGGTCCTTTGTTTCCCACCCCATCCCCATATTTCATTTATCATCATCATTTCATGTTCATTTTATCATCCTTTTCATGTTCATCGCCTGTAAATAACCTATATAGCGTTGCACGGGCGTAAAACACCAACTCACTCACTCACTCAAAAACAGTGATTCTGAAAAGGACTTTATCATAGCAATGTATATGTACACATATAACTTGAAGTCTTAATTAACTTGTATCAAACACAGTATTATGTAAAGGACTTTATCATAGAAATGTATATGTACACATATAACTTGAAGGTCGTAATTAACTTGTATCAAACACAGTGATTTTTTCTGTAAACGACTTTATCATAGCAATGTATATGTACACATATAACTTGAAGTTCTTAATTAACTTGTATCAAACACAGTGATTCTGTAAAGGACTTTATCATAGGGATGTATATGTACACAAATAATTTGAAGTCTTAATTAACTTGTATCAAACACAGTGATTCTGTAAACGACTTTATCATAGCAATGTATATGTACAAATATAACTTGAAGGTCTTAATTAAGTTTTGTCAAACAAAGTGATTCTTTGAAGGAATGTATCATAGCGATGTATATACATGTACACATATAACTTGAAGTTTCTAATTAACTTGTATAAAACACAGTGATTCAGTAAAAGACTTTATCATGGCAATGTATATGTACACATATAATTTGAAGTTTCCAATTAACTTGTATAAAACACAGTGATTCAGTAAAGGACTTTTTCATAGCAATGTATATGTACAGATATAACTTGAAGTTCTTAATTAACTTGTATAAAACATAGTGATTCTGTAAAGGACTTTATTGTTACAATACATACATGTATTTATATATACAACCAAGGTTTTGAAGCATCAACTATAAGAAGAAATTCAAATGATGGAGGATTTAATGTGTAATGTTGGAAATATATGTTTGTGTTTGTTAAATTCAAAAACAGCTATTTTTGATGGTGTGGACAAATACATGTATCCATGTCTGTCTGTCCACTTTTTGTGGTATTTGTTAAAACATGAGAGAAAACGAGTTCACATATATTGTTTTAACACTGTGGTATTATTAAAATTGTTTTATGACAGCTATTCATTTATTGGAAATATTTTGATGATATTTGATAATGGATATTTTTCTCTATATGTTTAGAGTACATGTTTAGTCTGACAATGTAGTTATTTTTTCGAAGTTTGATGATGAATTTGGTGTAATTTAATTTCTATTTAAAACCTGTATTTATAAGAATATTTTGGAAGTATGTTATTGTTATTCTCAGACCGAAAAATGAATATAAAGTGTCCATTGCTTAGTGCTAAATTGTTTGTTTATTAGTTTCTTGTTCAAATTGATACATCAAAGATGTGATCCATAATTTTATAAAATGTTTGAATTATTTCATAAATACCATAAGTCCATCCTTTTCACCACACATTAAATGTTTGTGCTGACTTTGTTTATAATGTCTATTTTGAACTGTAGTTTGTACCTGATTATATTTCACTTAATAAAATTGTATTTTGACTTTGCTTTTCTACTGTTGCCTTTTATTGTTTTTAACTGTGAATGTACAGTAAAAATACGTGTAGGTCCTAAGCTAACTTTAGACCTGTTGGACTTTTCCTTCTTGTTTAAGACTGGTTAGATATAGGAAAATTTCCGTCAAGCTGTTTTAATAATTCAATTTGAAACTTGGTAGGATAATAATGATGGTTAAGTAAGTCAAACTGTACGTACTAAGTGACTCTCAGACTTGTCGGATACATGAACACATTCGTTTTTTTTGCAAAAACTATAAAACTTTTTTTTTCCATATTTGAAACACTGGCCGAAGACCATAAACATGAGCAAGAACAGCACGAGGATATACAAAACATAAAAAAACCCACAAAATAAACCGAACAGAAATAAACAATGCGAGCTCGTCGTAACAAGATCTTATTCCATATGTTTCGTCCGTTGTTGTCCCTAAACAATTTGAAGAGAAAATATTCTTCTTTGAAATCACTGAACCAATTTGCCAACTGTGACTAAAATAGAACATATGGTAACCTCACTTATAATGGCTCATAACTCAGCTATTTTAGCTGATAATTAAAAAAAAATAGATCACGCAAAGGGTCATATGAGATATTGCCCTCACTTGGCATCCGTCGTCGTCTTTATTAACATTTCTTTAAACAATCCTGAAACTACTAAAGGGGTTACTTTAAAATTTTGCACACAATAGGATGCCTTCAATCAGGATTACACAAATGGTGACTGCTGACCAACAACAAACATGGCCACCCTTGCTAAAACAAGAACAGGTGGTCTGACCCCAGTTTTGTCTTATAAAGAGTATAATAGATAGAGAAAATTTGGTGCAAAAAACTTACTTAAGCTTTAAAAGTTCTACTATGGTACGACAATGAGTTGAAGTTGTCAGATGACCCCTTTTAGGGATTATGGCCCTTTGCAAGTGAACAAAAGTGTTTTTTCCATATTCAGACCTATGGAATGAAAACTATTGAAGATAGATAATAGCAGTTGCTTGTTAAAACCTTCAGTTCATTGAGCTCTACAAAAGTCTCCAAGTTAATAGATGACACCTTTTAGGGGTTATGGCCCTTTAAAGGTGAAAAAAAAATCGTGTTCATCGCATATAGAATAAAAGTTTTGCAGAGAGAGAAAGCTGTTGCTTCTTGAAACCTCCAGCTCATTTAGCTTTAAAAACATTTGAATCAGTCAGAAGACCCCTTAAGGAGTTCTGGCCTTTGGAAGATAAAAATTGCGTTTTTTCAGACTTTTGCTATTCAAATGAAAACTTATGCAGATAGAGAAAAACTGATATTTCCTTATATCTTCAACTCGATGAGATCTACAGACTTCATGGAGTAGAAGTTGTAAGTTGATCCCTTATTGCTTCCATTCCATTAGTAATTAAAGTCAGGTGAGCGATTCAGGAGCATTTTGGTTGAAGATGTCTAGGTACAAAAAGCGTTTTGTTCATGTCGTCCTACAAAATGCAGATACAGACTCATTTAGCTCATTGAATTCTACAAAGTTAAGGTCTTCTTCAAATTGAGGTTGTCAGATGACCCCTTACACGTGTATTGGTCATTTAATGATGTTCGCTGGTCATTTTGAAAACAACAAGGTACATGTATCGAAATTTTAATATTTGATGAATATACCATAGGAAAAGGTACAAAATAAACTTAAACATTCATAGTTTGTCGAACTCGTTTTCGAGATAATAGGCGTTCAAAATTTGGTGGGAAAAGGCTTTCTCTGGAATTTTCATAGGTTTAGCATTGGGCTTGTTTTAAGGACATACAACCTATCAATTTCGCAATTTTTTACATTGAATAAAAAGTACATCTATTAAAAATATACTATCTAAAACTTTCCTTTACCAACATAAAAACTCAATGTTTTGCAGTTTTCTATAAAATAATCTCAATTTAATTATTCGCTTTGATTAAGTATTGTCCATCATAAATATTTACATTTGGTAAACTGGGTACTGCTAAACTGAGAAACGAAATGTAACCAAACGAGGCGAAGAGAAAACGAAATCGGTAAATTAAAAAAAACGACTGGTGTCGGCTAAAATCGATTCAATTTTCCTTTTTACCAGTTTCGATTGATTTCGTTTCCTTTCTTAATACAGATTTCGGTTGTTAATTTTACTGTTTACGTTTCCTTCTTTACCGATATTGTTTTTGTGCAGCTCCGTTTCGTTTGGTTACTTTTTGTTTCTCAGTTTACCAGTACCCGCAAGTGTTTACATTCTATAATTAGGTTGTCCTCTTTTTGACACTGCGTTTTTTTCATCAGTTTTAATTTCCGTCGAAAATAATACTTTCTGGCAGGTTTTTTAAAAAATTTAACAGTTTCTTAAAAGGTTTTACAATGTATTATTCAAATAGTGTGAATTTTACTATTTTTTAAAAATGGCCACAATGATAGGTTCTATGTCTTTAATATAAAAACATATGTAATAATTACAACAAATTCATGAAAAATTGTTAATTAGCTCTTACTGACACAATGAATCGTATTATGAAAAGAAATTAGGGCGTTGCTGGGCAAATAGTTATCCCTACTTTAATGGTAAAATCCAGAGGATTCCAAAAATCTGACAGAAATCTCAAAAATTGACCAGCAAATATCCTTAAAGATAAAGAATGTTTTCCTGCGTGTGTCCTATTGAACAAAAACTATTGCAAAGATAGAAAAGCGGATACGACAAAATTTTAATTTCAAATGTTTTTTTTCTGAAAATAACTTCCAACCTGACCAGAATATGGGATGCATATTTCACTTATCTGATATGCCAAGGCTTAGGTTTGGGGTCTCCTCACCGTTCACTGAAGATAATACGGCATACTGTAAAACATGGTATGGTACGGCGGTATGGTATGTGGTATGGTACGATAGTATGGTATAAATTTTGCCATACCATGGTACGGTGGTTTGGTACGATGGTAAGGTATCATGGTATGGTATGAATTTTCATACCATGGTATAGAGTTGGGTATACCATATGGTATGGTATGGATTCGAAAACTTTTTAAAAATGATATAGTAAATTTAATTACATGTTTATTATAATATTGTTCGACTGTAATACAGATTAAGCACACAAAGGGAGTGTTCCTGGGTTTCAACTCGAACCTCCGAAGACTGTTATTTTGGTGTACATTTTTACAAAATTAGACTGGAACCCCAATTTCTTTCTCGGTGGACTGTTGTTAGTGGAACCCTCCCCCTTTCAATAATTTCTTGAACCGCCTATTGTATTTAGTTTTATTAAATATAAGCATGATAGAAAATTGTGTAATATTTAAGAATCAGAATATCATTAACTTTAAGATAAGAGAAAATTATGTTTTGAATACATTTTTGTAAAAAATGTGTTTGTATAAAATACACTAACTATAAAAGGAGAAGTCATGAGAGACTTTATGAGAAATTGTTTCTTTTAAGCAATTATAAGTATCAGCAACACAAAACAAAAAAGTTTACTTTTTAATTGAGTTGACATTTTAATTGTTGGAATTTACATTTAGCTTGATGGTAATTTAGCAGAATACAGGATTACTTTACAATAAATCTGTTAAGATAAAAGAAACTGGACGTAGATCTTAATCTTGATCTAGGTAGTGTTAAAAAAAACCTATGTTTTAGTCAATTAAGACATGTCTTACTGAATTGCTTCCTATGGGCATGCAACACATAAGAACAATTAAAACAGTGATTAATTATCATCACTGAGTGTAGAGACTAATCTAGATTTATGTAAATTTAATTTAATATAAGGATGTTTTATATAAGAAGGCATACTATAGTTTAATATAATGTTAATGAAAATAAAAAGATATTTATATTACACGTATTTACTTTAGAAAAAATAAATTTCAAATCCATACCATACCATAGACTTTATACCATGGTATGAAAATTCGTACCATACCATGATACCATACCATCATACCATACCATCATACCATACCACCGTACCATAGTATGGCAATATTTATACCATACCATCGTACCATACCGCATACCAAACCACCGTACCATTCTATGTTTTACAGTTTGCCAGATAATACGGTTTCTTTTGGGTATTATTGCTCCCCTTTGGGTCGTTGTCCCTTTGATACATCGCACTCCGTCAAAAAAATACTTGACAAGATACAGAGTAATGCACTCAGAATATGTACTGGGGCGTATAAAAATGTAGCTACGGCAAGTCTACAGGTTGAAATGGGTGACCCCCCTTATGAAGAAAGAAGAAAATCACTTATTCTTAAGTCATATCTTAATATCAATGGTCAGCCCAGTGCTCATCCGACCAAAACTAGCCTACTAAGTAGTAGTCATACTCAAGCCCTACAGGTCTATAAAACCAATAGACAGAATTCTTTTCATACCAGTGGCACTGTTCTATTGCAACAGGCCAATATAGATATAAATAGTGTATTTACAAACATTTCTTTCCCAACCCCACCCTGGCACTTAATAAAACCAATAGTCAAATTACAACTAAAAGACATTATCAATAAAAAGGACAATCCACATCTCATAAAAAGTGAAGCCAATATACTGTTAGACACGCAGTACTTACATACTCTTAAATTATTTACTGATGGGTCAAAAGATCCAGAGAATAAAGCTAGTTCGTGCGCGTACGTTATACCTGAATTAAATATTCAAACAGGGTATAGACTTACGGATAATACTTCAATTTTCACATGTGAACTCATGGCAATATTTCTAGCCCTTAATTGGGTAGAAAATTTTATGCCCCGAGATGTAGTAATACTAGTAGATTCAATGGCTGCTTTACAGGCCATATCAGGCAATATATTTAAGGTAAAGAATTATATTGTATATGACATATGTTTTTTGTTTACAAAACTAACACAGCTGGGAGTCAACATCGTCTTTGAGTGGATCCCTAGCCATGTTGGTATACTTGGAAACGAGCTAGCCGACAGAAAGGCTAAAGAATCACTTAACCATAGTACTATCAATATAAATGTTCCTCTTTTTAAAGATGATATCAAATCAGCATCAAAACATTTCTGTAAGCTAATTTGGCAACATATGTGGGATAACGGAAAAACGGGAAGAAATCTCTACTCTATATGCCAGAGAGTTAAATTTACAATCACAGTTCCGAAATTGAAAAGAGCACACGAAAGAAATCTTTTCAAAGTTCGTAACGGATACATAAATACTAACAGTTATCTCAAGAAGATTGGTAAAAGTGCATCTGACCTATGCAACGAATGTCAAGTATTGGACAATGTCCAACATTTTATTTATAATTGTAAAAAATACAGTATTCAAAGAATACAAATGTTTTATGAGCTTAAACAAAAGAATGTCACAGATTTCTCACTTTCAAATCTGTTGACGGGCTATGCACAAACATTTTGTCCCGTTAATAGATACCTATTCAATACGAATATTCTATCTAAGTAACCAATTAACTGTGTAAACAGTACAAAATGTACCAATGTGAAACTCGACCTACTTTGAGTCACTTTGTATGTATAATCGCCAGTTTGGTCCCCCCCCCTTTATGATCAAATATATCTCTGCTTCATTTTTTTTTTTTTTTATAGATTATTTTCTTTTTTTTAATTATTTATTCACTTATCTATTTTTTTTTGTGTCTGTTTGCAAATTATACACACCCCTCCATATGTGTTATAACTTTCACAAGTACACTACTATTTGACAATATTAAGATATAGCCATTTACAAATACTTACTTTTTTATGTTCATTTCTATTCACCACTACAACACGTGCTACACCTGGCCTTCAACAATATATCACGTTCAATTTCGTTACATACCCGATTTAATCCTAATCGTTTTAATTCATGTAATTGACAGTTATCACCTAATAATCTTGTGTTAAGTTATTACCACGCATCAATACTCATCAATGTTACAATAAAGTTCCGCTATCACTTAATTGAAAGTATTAAAGGACTGTACACACGACTTTGGTACCAATGTGAGTAGGGAAACACACTTAGTCCTGGGCTTCGAGTGTCCAAAATAAATTCTACATACAACGCATAGTCAGCCAGGCAACACTTGCGATGAAGTTCACAAAGCTGACCCGCAAGTTTGTTTTGCTGATTGGCAAAGTATCGAAAATTTCAACATTAAATACTGGTATCACTCAGATAGGTAGGAAATAGGCAACTCAAGCTTCCTTCAGATAGGTAGGTGTGATTTTCCAATCATTGGATTAAAATAGTATTAATCCAGGGATGGGATAATCATAGACACTATACCAGTATACTCCTCATAGTTTCATAATTTTGAGTATGTCGACTAGGGCATTGTGGCTCAGGACTATAACAAATTATGTATTTTTCTCTATTTGATTCAGTATCTTATCTGCCACTATTTAAAGTGGTAACATTTATAAAAGTCATCATGGGAGACGTCCCATAACGATGACTCGGGTGGGGTTGTGTGTTTTCCTTATCAAAGATGAGTCCTCATTCCCCACCATAGGGTTTTAGGGTCTATTATCTTTCCTTATAACAGCTCTTAAATTTTTATTAATTGTTAATAAGATATACCCTCCTATTCCTCGTGTGCCCCCACGTCCGGGTCTGGTAACGGAACTGACTTGGCCGAGTCATTTTCGAGACCAGACTGTGGAAACTAACGCCCAGTAACAGGCGAGGAATAGGGTAGCTAAAATGTAAATGTGGTGGTGAAGAAGACAACTCTTATCAAAAGGGGACAACTCATTTTTTTATGTTTATATGAAATTGGTATCATAGGCACAAAGTGTACATATAGTCCAACTAATACCAAAAAAAAAAAAAAAAAAAAAAAAAAAGAAACGTCTGTCATAAAGAAGCACTGAATTATTCTTTAAGTTATTCAGTTCAACCATTGTTTACTTTCCTTGGCTAATATTTAATTTGACTTTCTGGTGTTTTTTTTCTATAAATTATTTCCATTTACATCATCAGTATATCCCTTATGTTTTTCATTAACATTTTCTACCTTTAGTTATACTTTACATTTAGTTCCTCATTTTATTATTGTCCTATTTTTTTTTTCCTATATTTTTTTTTCTTATGTTTTTTTTTGTTTTGTTTTTTTTTTTGTATTTATGAATACTTTTTTTTTTTATTCATGTATTATTCTTTTTTTTCTCCATTTTTCACCATTTTTACTCCTCCTCTCGTCTCCCATTTTCATTGCACCCCCTCCCGTATAAACCCTTAACTCCTCCTTCCCTAGATCTATTATGAATATACATCACCTCCCCAGTCCGGGATAACCATGTCCTCTAATTAAAATTATATTCTAATAACTTGAGTAATTATTAATTAAATGGGTCATTTTGGTAACTCTTTTTTTCCTTTTTATTCTCATACGGTAGTGCATATATGATACGGCCTTTTTTCTTCAACCGTGAAGTATATACTTACGTATATTTTATAACTCGCCGATGACTGATGTGGACAACACTTCCTTTATGAAGAGTCAGAGCAAAAAGGCGCAATTACCACCTAGGTAAGACGCCTCCCAAATTCAGGTAACAACAATACTATTATTTATTTTAACCAATGTCATTCGTTGTTTAATAAAATAATTACCATAAACAGATGTGTTTAGATAGTATCTTTCGAATGTACCTAACTGGTTTCCATTTATAATTGGACGGAAGAAAACAACATATTTACACAGCCGTATAACATGGAATTTGCAACTCTTAATAGGAAAAATGAGAGAAACGGGGAATGTATCAAAGGGACAACGACCCAAAGGGGAGCAATAATACCCAAAAGAAACCGTATTATCTGGCAAACTGTAAAACATAGAATGGTACGGTGGTTTGGTATGCGGTATGGTACGATGGTATGGTATAAATATTGCCATACTATGGTACGGTGGTATGGTATGATGGTATGGTATGATGGTATGGTATCATGGTATGGTACGAATTTTCATACCATGGTATAAAGTCTATGGTATGGTATGGATTTGAAATTTATTTTTTCTAAAGTAAATACGTGTAATATAAATATCTTTTTATTTTCATTAACATTATATTAAACTATAGTATGCCTTCTTATATAAAACATCCTTATATTAAATTAAATTTACATAAATCTAGATTAGTCTCTACACTCAGTGATGATAATTAATCACTGTTTTAATTGTTCTTATGTGTTGCATGTCCATAGGAAGCAATTCAGTAAGACATGTCTTAATTGACTAAAACATAGGTTTTTTTTAACACTACCTAGATCAAGATTAAGATCTACGTCCAGTTTCTTTTATCTTAACAGATTTATTGTAAAGTAATCCTGTATTCTGCTAAATTACCATCAAGCTAAATGTAAATTCCAACAATTAAAATGTCAACTCAATTAAAAAGTAAACTTTTTTGTTTTGTGTTGCTGATACTTATAATTGCTTAAAAGAAACAATTTCTCATAAAGTCTCTCATGACTTCTCCTTTTATAGTTAGTGTATTTTATACAAACACATTTTTTACAAAAATGTATTCAAAACATAATTTTCTCTTATCTTAAAGTTAATGATATTCTGATTCTTAAATATTACACAATTTTCTATCATGCTTATATTTAATAAAACTAAATACAATAGGCGGTTCAAGAAATTATTGAAAGGGGGAGGGTTCCACTAACAACAGTCCACCGAGAAAGAAATTGGGGTTCCAGTCTAATTTTGTAAAAATGTACACCAAAATAACAGTCTTCGGAGGTTCGAGTTGAAACCCAGGAACACTCCCTTTGTGTGCTTAATCTGTATTACAGTCGAACAATATTATAATAAACATGTAATTAAATTTACTATATCATTTTTAAAAAGTTTTCGAATCCATACCATACCATATGGTATACCCAACTCTATACCATGGTATGAAAATTCATACCATACCATGATACCTTACCATCGTACCAAACCACCGTACCATGGTATGGCAAAATTTATACCATACTATCGTACCATACCACATACCATACCGCCGTACCATACCATGTTTTACAGTATGCCGTATTATCTTCAGTGAACGGTGAGGAGACCCCAAACCTAAGCCTTGGCATATCAGATAAGTGAAATATGCATCCCATATTCTGGTCAGGTTGGAAGTTATTTTCAGAAAAAAAAACATTTGAAATTAAAATTTTGTCGTATCCGCTTTTCTATCTTTGCAATAGTTTTTGTTCAATAGGACACACGCAGGAAAACATTCTTTATCTTTAAGGATATTTGCTGGTCAATTTTTGAGATTTCTGTCAGATTTTTGGAATCCTCTGGATTTTACCATTAAAGTAGGGATAACTATTTGCCCAGCAACGCCCTAATTTCTTTTCATAATACGATTCATTGTGTCAGTAAGAGCTAATTAACAATTTTTCATGAATTTGTTGTAATTATTACATATGTTTTTATATTAAAGACATAGAACCTATCATTGTGGCCATTTTTAAAAAATAGTAAAATTCACACTATTTGAATAATACATTGTAAAACCTTTTAAGAAACTGTTAAATTTTTTAAAAAACCTGCCAGAAAGTATTATTTTCGACGGAAATTAAAACTGATGAAAAAAACGCAGTGTCAAAAAGAGGACAACCTAATTATAGAATGTAAACACTTGCGGGTACTGGTAAACTGAGAAACAAAAAGTAACCAAACGAAACGGAGCTGCACAAAAACAATATCGGTAAAGAAGGAAACGTAAACAGTAAAATTAACAACCGAAATCTGTATTAAGAAAGGAAACGAAATCAATCGAAACTGGTAAAAAGGAAAATTGAATCGATTTTAGCCGACACCAGTCGTTTTTTTTAATTTACCGATTTCGTTTTCTCTTCGCCTCGTTTGGTTACATTTCGTTTCTCAGTTTAGCAGTACCCAGTTTACCAAATGTAAATATTTATGATGGACAATACTTAATCAAAGCGAATAATTAAATTGAGATTATTTTATAGAAAACTGCAAAACATTGAGTTTTTATGTTGGTAAAGGAAAGTTTTAGATAGTATATTTTTAATAGATGTACTTTTTATTCAATGTAAAAAATTGCGAAATTGATAGGTTGTATGTCCTTAAAACAAGCCCAATGCTAAACCTATGAAAATTCCAGAGAAAGCCTTTTCCCACCAAATTTTGAACGCCTATTATCTCGAAAACGAGTTCGACAAACTATGAATGTTTAAGTTTATTTTGTACCTTTTCCTATGGTATATTCATCAAATATTAAAATTTCGATACATGTACCTTGTTGTTTTCAAAATGACCAGCGAACATCATTAAATGACCAATACACGTGTAAGGGGTCATCTGACAACCTCAATTTGAAGAAGACCTTAAGTTTGTAGAATTCAATGAGCTAAATGAGTCTGTATCTGCATTTTGTAGGACGACATGAACAAAACGCTTTTTGTACCTAGACATCTTCAACCAAAATGCTCCTGAATCGCTCACCTGACTTTAATTACTAATGGAATGGAAGCAATAAGGGATCAACTTACAACTTCTACTCCATGAAGTCTGTAGATCTCATCGAGTTGAAGATATAAGGAAATATCAGTTTTTCTCTATCTGCATAAGTTTTCATTTGAATAGCAAAAGTCTGAAAAAACGCAATTTTTATCTTCCAAAGGCCAGAACTCCTTAAGGGGTCTTCTGACTGATTCAAATGTTTTTAAAGCTAAATGAGCTGGAGGTTTCAAGAAGCAACAGCTTTCTCTCTCTGCAAAACTTTTATTCTATATGCGATGAACACGATTTTTTTTTCACCTTTAAAGGGCCATAACCCCTAAAAGGTGTCATCTATTAACTTGGAGACTTTTGTAGAGCTCAATGAACTGAAGGTTTTAACAAGCAACTGCTATTATCTATCTTCAATAGTTTTCATTCCATAGGTCTGAATATGGAAAAAACACTTTTGTTCACTTGCAAAGGGCCATAATCCCTAAAAGGGGTCATCTGACAACTTCAACTCATTGTCGTACCATAGTAGAACTTTTAAAGCTTAAGTAAGTTTTTTGCACCAAATTTTCTCTATCTATTATACTCTTTATAAGACAAAACTGGGGTCAGACCACCTGTTCTTGTTTTAGCAAGGGTGGCCATGTTTGTTGTTGGTCAGCAGTCACCATTTGTGTAATCCTGATTGAAGGCATCCTATTGTGTGCAAAATTTTAAAGTAACCCCTTTAGTAGTTTCAGGATTGTTTAAAGAAATGTTAATAAAGACGACGACGGATGCCAAGTGAGGGCAATATCTCATATGACCCTTTGCGTGATCTATTTTTTTTTAATTATCAGCTAAAATAGCTGAGTTATGAGCCATTATAAGTGAGGTTACCATATGTTCTATTTTAGTCACAGTTGGCAAATTGGTTCAGTGATTTCAAAGAAGAATATTTTCTCTTCAAATTGTTTAGGGACAACAACGGACGAAACATATGGAATAAGATCTTGTTACGACGAGCTCGCATTGTTTATTTCTGTTCGGTTTATTTTGTGGGTTTTTTTATGTTTTGTATATCCTCGTGCTGTTCTTGCTCATGTTTATGGTCTTCGGCCAGTGTTTCAAATATGGAAAAAAAAAGTTTTATAGTTTTTGCAAAAAAAACGAATGTGTTCATGTATCCGACAAGTCTGAGAGTCACTTAGTACGTACAGTTTGACTTACTTAACCATCATTATTATCCTACCAAGTTTCAAATTGAATTATTAAAACAGCTTGACGGAAATTTTCCTATATCTAACCAGTCTTAAACAAGAAGGAAAAGTCCAACAGGTCTAAAGTTAGCTTAGGACCTACACGTATTTTTACTGTACATTCACAGTTAAAAACAATAAAAGGCAACAGTAGAAAAGCAAAGTCAAAATACAATTTTATTAAGTGAAATATAATCAGGTACAAACTACAGTTCAAAATAGACATTATAAACAAAGTCAGCACAAACATTTAATGTGTGGTGAAAAGGATGGACTTATGGTATTTATGAAATAATTCAAACATTTTATAAAATTATGGATCACATCTTTGATGTATCAATTTGAACAAGAAACTAATAAACAAACAATTTAGCACTAAGCAATGGACACTTTATATTCATTTTTCGGTCTGAGAATAACAATAACATACTTCCAAAATATTCTTATAAATACAGGTTTTAAATAGAAATTAAATTACACCAAATTCATCATCAAACTTCGAAAAAATAACTACATTGTCAGACTAAACATGTACTCTAAACATATAGAGAAAAATATCCATTATCAAATATCATCAAAATATTTCCAATAAATGAATAGCTGTCATAAAACAATTTTAATAATACCACAGTGTTAAAACAATATATGTGAACTCGTTTTCTCTCATGTTTTAACAAATACCACAAAAAGTGGACAGACAGACATGGATACATGTATTTGTCCACACCATCAAAAATAGCTGTTTTTGAATTTAACAAACACAAACATATATTTCCAACATTACACATTAAATCCTCCATCATTTGAATTTCTTCTTATAGTTGATGCTTCAAAACCTTGGTTGTATATATAAATACATGTATGTATTGTAACAATAAAGTCCTTTACAGAATCACTATGTTTTATACAAGTTAATTAAGAACTTCAAGTTATATCTGTACATATACATTGCTATGAAAAAGTCCTTTACTGAATCACTGTGTTTTATACAAGTTAATTGGAAACTTCAAATTATATGTGTACATATACATTGCCATGATAAAGTCTTTTACTGAATCACTGTGTTTTATACAAGTTAATTAGAAACTTCAAGTTATATGTGTACATGTATATACATCGCTATGATACATTCCTTCAAAGAATCACTTTGTTTGACAAAACTTAATTAAGACCTTCAAGTTATATTTGTACATATACATTGCTATGATAAAGTCGTTTACAGAATCACTGTGTTTGATACAAGTTAATTAAGACTTCAAATTATTTGTGTACATATACATCCCTATGATAAAGTCCTTTACAGAATCACTGTGTTTGATACAAGTTAATTAAGAACTTCAAGTTATATGTGTACATATACATTGCTATGATAAAGTCGTTTACAGAAAAAATCACTGTGTTTGATACAAGTTAATTACGACCTTCAAGTTATATGTGTACATATACATTTCTATGATAAAGTCCTTTACATAATACTGTGTTTGATACAAGTTAATTAAGACTTCAAGTTATATGTGTACATATACATTGCTATGATAAAGTCCTTTTCAGAATCACTGTTTTTGATACAAGTTAATTAAGAACTTCAAGATATATGTGTACATATACATTGCTATGATAAAGTCCTTTTCAGAATCACTGTTTTTGATACAAGTTAATTAAGAACTTCAAGTTATATGTGTACATATACATTGCTATGATAAAGTCGTTTACAGAAAAAATCACTGTGTTTGATACAAGTTAATTACGACCTTCAAGTTATATGTGTACATACACATTGCTATGATAAAGTCTTTTACAGAATCACTGTTTTTGATACAAGTTAATTAAAAAAAGTCAAGATATATGTGTACATATACATTGCTATGATAAAGTCCTTTACAGAATCACTGTTTTTGATACAAGTTAATTAAAAAAAGTCAAGATATATGTGTACATATACATTGCTATGATAAAGTCCTTTTCAGAATCACTGTTTTTGATACAAGTTAATTAAGAACTTCAAGTTATATGTGTACATACACATTGCTATGATAAAGTCTTTTACAGAATCACTGTTTTTGATACAAGTTAATTAAGAACTTCAAGTTATATGTGTTCATATACATTGCTATGATAAAGTCCTTTACAGAATCACTGTTTTTGATACAAATTAACTAAGAACTTCAAGTTATATGTGTACATATACATTACAATGATAAAGTCCTTTACAGAATCACTGTGTTTGATACAAGTTAATTAAGAACTTCAAGTTTTATGTGTACATATACATTGCTTTGATAAAGTCCTCCATAGAATCACTTTGTTTAATGCAAGTTTATCAAAGTTATATGTGTACATATACATTGCTTTGATAATGTCCTTTATTGATAAAGTAATAAATATACAATACAATATATAACTGTCAATAATACACAGTAAAAAGAATCCATCATATGTTTCAATTAACACAGTAAAAAGACTTCAACATATGTTACAATAAATACAGTACAAAGAATCCATCATATGTAACAATAAAACACTCAATTATATGTACTGATACAATATTTCAGTAAGACTTTCAGTTTTAACAAACACCATGTTTGTTTGTGTACAATAATAATATTTGTTTGGATATATGCACATCATATGTACTAAAGTATTTTTACATGACATTGCCAAAACTTAGTGTGTGATATAAAAAATCAATAAAAAAGATGTATGAAAACAAAATGTGAAATGTGTGCATGGGTTTGTTATTGTTTAACACTATTCGTGTAATCAAAAGAATATAAATAATTCTAATAATCATGATAATCAATACGGAATTGTAAAATGTAACAATAAGTAAAAAGTTAAAATGTTTATCCTGTCATTTTTGCAAATAACAAATTTACATCAAAGATATTTTATGCTATAAATATTCAATTGACAGCTTGGTATTTTTGTAAAAGTTCTACAATGTCTAAATTTCTGTCTAGTCTTGCTGCATCAAAGATATAAATTGTATTTTCAGTCTAAAATAGCTTTATGCTATAAGTATTTAATCGACAGATTGGTATTTTTGTAGAAGTTCTACAATGTCTAAACGTCTTGATTCTATTGCTACATCAATTGGAGATCTCCCGAGATTTACTTTTGCTCCATTCTCAAGTAGGAATCTTACAACATCATAACGTCCTCTCCATGATGCTGCCCACAGAGGTGATCTGTTTTCCTTAGTACAGAGGTTCACATCCCCACCATGTTTAACCAGGTGTATTACAATATCAAGGTGTCCTCCCATAGCTGCAGTGTACAGAGGTGATCTATTATTATCCTCAGTACAGAGATTCACATCCCCACCATGTTTAACTAGGTGTATTACAATATCAAGGTGTCCTCCCCTTGCTGCAGCATACAGAGGTGATTCATTATTATCCTCAGTACAGAGGTTCACATCCCCACCATGTTTAACTAGGTGTATTACAATATCAAGGTGTCCTCCCCTGGCTGCTGCACACAGAGGTGATTCATTAAGTAAACATGGTATAGTACAGAGGTTCACATCCCCACCATGGTTAACCAAGTAAGACACAATATCAAGGTGTCCTTCCATTGCTGCTGCACACAGAGGTGATTCATTAAGTATAGTACAGAGGTTCACATCCCCACCATGGTTAACCAGGTGTATTACAATATCAAGGTGTCCCCTCTCTGATGCTGCAGTCAAAGGTGTGTAGTAAGGTTTATTTTCAGGGTTAACTATTCCATTCATCTCTAAAAGAATCTTAACAGCAGACATGTTACCAACATAACATGCTGCTGTAAGCGGTGTATGATGTCTATGATCATTTAAGACAGTGGCCATACCATCACCCACTGCTGATACATTTACAGCATTACTTTCTGTATACTTCAATAAAACCTGTACAACATCTTCATTACCACTGTAGACTGCCAAGGTGAGTAACCGTGATTGTTCTGATAAGTCTGATCCAATAACAGATGTCACTGCATCATGTTCACTGAGGACATAATCTATGATACACTGTAACAGATGACTACGTCCATAGTATATAATGAAGCTGATGATACGTATGAAAAAACTGTCAATCCATGCCAACCCTAACAACAGATCCTGACGTTCTTGTTCACCATAATTATGAGTACCGTCTTCCTTGTTTACTGCTATCTTTTTACTCTGTTGTGTTATGTGGTCTGTATCACCTTTCACTACTGTAAGGAACATTTCTTTGAATTGTTGATATGACAACTTTTTCTTTAGAACGTCCATGAAGACATCAATAAATTGTCTATGTGACAGAGTAGGGTTGGTAAATACATCATACAGCTTTCCTTCTTCTATATCTTTCAACAGTCGGTCAGCTAAAATTGGATACATGTCTTCTATGACTTCAATACTGAGTTGATCAACTGATTCTGTTCCTGATATAACTAGTTTGTTCCGAACAAATGTACTGGACATGTATTCTATCATAAGTTCTACATGCTGTTTTCCAAAATGGTAGGCAACAATTTCATATATGGAGTCGTGGATAAATTTGTAGTGGTCACCAGATTTAGTGAGGTATGTTCCAGATAAATGTTGTAGTGCTTGGTTTATGTGACTGTTGGTTGGGTTGGCAGAATCACTGCATGAGTCAAAGATGTCGTGTGTTAAGTTCTCATTGATGGATGTCAAAGGTTTGTCCATGCTTGATATTTTCTTGGAGTTCATCATACAGAGGACCAAAACTGCATATTGTGTTTTCTGCATTTCCGCCATTATGTTGAGTTCATCTTTAACACAATCCACAGGGTGATCAAAGAATGCTTTGGGATTCTTTAAATGTTTATCTGATGCTGCAAAAATTCTACATAACAATGGAAACATAAAATTACAATTTTCAAATGATAGATTATCAAAATGTTCCTTAATGTCTTTGTTAGTACAGTGGTTTTTGAATATATTTATCTTGTCTAATACAGTTAACTGATTTGACCCACTCTCAACATTAATCACATTTTCTAGTACAAAACTACCAACTTTGTTAGCCTGATTATACACTAATGTTCTGCTAGTACAAATAAGTTTTGATTGTTTACCTATTGCTGACAAAATACTGGTTTTTGTGTTATTCAATTTGTTATATAATGAAACATCAAAAGAAAAAACACCTAAAACATCGTCAAGTACAAAAACCTGAGACACAGACTTGTCACCAAACTGAATATTGTCCTCTAGTTGACAAATAGGTACCACTTCAAATTTTAGTTTCTGGTATTCCAGGGCTATATGTCTTGCAATGCTTGTCTTCCCAGCTCCAGGACCTCCTATTATTGTCACAATCTGATGTTGGTTGACTTTATCTGTAACTTTTTTTACAGGTGCCGTTCCACTGTAGAACACCAAATCTTCTGCTGCCCATGCATCTAGCTGAGTGATCTGGCCATCTGAAAAAAAATGATGCAAAATATATAAATGCTTGTTGCCCCACAACTATGCCATGAGTTATCATCTGAGTAGAAATATACTTATTATAGGAACACTTACGTTAACATTCAATGTAAACAACAACATCATACCATACTTCATCTGCAAATATTTCGCTGTTCATGTACAAAAAGTGTGATGGAATTTAAACAATAGTTCGACAGAAAAATTTAGTTAATGGTTAACAGGAAGTAGATGTCTGATATATCTAAATAAGATCTAAACAAGAGTTACACTAAGGTATGTCGCGCCTGCCAGCACCATCAGAAAGAACCATTCTTTTTTACTTCCACTATATTATGAATTTACATGGATTTTCAGTTGTCCAACTATCAGCAACTAAGGTGTATTAGTTGCTGAATAATACACTAAGTGAATGAAAAGTGTGACAGATTTTTTTTCATTTTTGGTAAACAAGCAGTAGATGTGTAATGGATCCTAAATCATATCTTACTATACATGGTGTACATACCAAGCTTGTAACTAAATATCAGCAAAGTAGAAATAATAGTTACCAAGTTATAATCATACAAATAGTGGGACGGAATTAAACTTTGGCAGAAACAATTAAGTTTTCATTTAACTTGAAGTAGATATCTGATTGATCTAGAAATATATCCCACTATGCATCGTGTCAATATCAAGCTTGTGACAAAAAATAGATAAGTTATGAGTAAACAAAGAGGGGAAAAGAAAGCAGGCAGAACTATGGAATCACATAACTACAGACGGACACAGGTAAAACAGTATATCATCATCTTCTTTGAAGAGGGGTACACCAAATATTATAACTAAATTCTGTTTCCGGTTTGTATTGCTGATTGTAGTTTTGTAGTTGTGTGTGTTGTTTGTTTTTTTTTCTGATGATTTTATGTCTACCAATTTTATTTTTCAGGGTTAGGATTAACAACAATATTTGATTGCACCTTTGGTATACCTTTGGTTCATCTTTGGTACACCTTTGGTATACCTTTGGTACACCTTTGGTACATCTTTCCATAACAATAAATCATCGTTAATTCCAGCTCCATATTGAGTGTTGTTTATACATCTTTGCAGAGCCTCACGTTTGACACAGAAATTGCTAACACAGGGTCATGTTGCTCCTCAGTTGCTGTCTTTACTCAAGAAATTTTACGGTAGACACCATATAACTCGTAGATAAATATAGGATTTTTATCTCTCAACTGAGTGCAGATGTTGGTTTGTCATAGGGTTTTGTTTTGTCTTCCTTTACTGGATTTGACACACTGAATTGGAAATTAGCAACATGACAGATGTGCTATAGCAGACAGGAACCACTTATTCTTCGGGAGCACCCTGCGTTCACTCTTGTTAAGACTTGAGTTTGCTTTGTTGATTTCTGTTCGGTTGATTTTGTGTTTTGTATTTCCTTGTGCTGTTCTTGTTCATGTTTATCGGTTTTGTCGTTGCCCTTTCGGGCTTTTGGTGCCTCTGCTTCTCTCATGTGTTTTGATATTTGCTCTGGAAAAGGTCCAGCCTAAGACCATAAGATCTTGTTTCTGATGTGCTTTTGGTATATATTGTGGTACTGGTTGAGCTTTCTATTATACATGTAGTTCCTACCTCTGATGTGTTTTGGTATATGTTGTGGTACTGGCCGAGCCTCTAGACTTTCAATTCTTGCTTTTTGATCTTTCAATTCTTTCCTAAATTGTAGGATATCATCCACCATTTGACTTCTGATATCTTGGTCCAATCTTTTGTTTTCTAAGTCATTAACCTCAGTAGCTAAGGAGTCTCCACTTAATCTCTGAATTGCCTGTATTAATAAAGTATACATTTTTTTTACTTTTTTACATTTTTTACAAATGTAAAAGTGCTGTATTATTTTTATACAAGTGAGCTGTTTTCAATTTATTATGTTTCCTTGTTTGCAATGCATCATTAGGATTTACTGTATAATCATTTATTTTCTTGGGGATAACATTTCGTGGTTTAGAGCACAAAACCTAATTGGTGGGGACAAATTTTCATGGATTTCTAACTTTGATACACAGTCTTTAACTAAAACTATTATATTTGTTAAATACAGGTATTCTGTGAGCTATTTTCAAAGCATTCATTTAGGTTTCTTGAAAATCAAAAATCAGTCAAATTACAGGGCCAATTATAAGCCTTTGTGAACATACTCAAATATCGGTAACGTCGTTTTTAACGTAACATCTCAGACTTTAACTAAATATGCTAAATTCGTGGGGATTTAATTTAGGGTTTTTTTCTTACCTACGAAATAAACGAAATCAAATCCCCCACAAATATTTCTGCTTCTACAGTATTTAATATTAATATATATTTGATTTTTTTTTAAATACATGTATTAATAGATAGGTTCTTTAATTAACTAAATTAAAAATTAAAATTTAATAGTACTTAGGGTATTGAATGTACTATTTTATTTAGAACTTTTTATTTCATGTATTTAAGGTCTGTTTGACTTTATTGAATACTGATTTTTCCTTTAACTTTGTGACACCCTGTTCTTGATTTTGATTGTTGTGAAACCCAATAAATTCGGCATTCAACCCACACAAGATGTGCCCATTTTTCCAAGGCATAGGTCAAAGTACTTTATTTAACACGCAATAAATAATCATTTGTGACCTTTCTTATGGGGGAAATAGTTTCTCCATTCTTATGGAAAATTAATTTAAAAAGTTCTCAACATTAACACATTTTCTTTATTAGGTAAAGTACTCTGTTTAAGGTGTGATTTAAATTTGAATGTATTTAATAGGGAATTCTAACTGTATTTCATGTTTGGTTTTGTTAAGACATTTTTAGTTGGTACTGGCATTGGCATGACTGGTGTTTGTGGAATTTTCTGTCGTTTTGTTTTATTGCAATACATGTTCTTTTAGCAGTAAATGCTACACATAAATCAACGTGTATTTAATGTTAAATGTTCATTTTAAACATACCTTAAACTTCCCTGCCTCGCAAAACTTGTAAACTTCAAAATGGACCCCAAAAGTAAACGGCTTCCGAGAATTGTAAGATTTCTAAGTGTTTCAAAACCTTGTTACCCTTTGTCTATTTAGTCCCAACTCAGTTCAGACTCAAGGCTTACTACTTATCTTATAAGTTTTAAAGTGGAAACATCTTATAATACTTAATGTATATTGTCATAGATTAGGCTTTGGATAAACATTTCATTAGCATTTCCAAGTTAATCAAAACTTTAGACCTTCAAATTTTACGTTTAAACAAAAACAAAAAACATGAACAGGCATCTTAACTACGTTATAATATGTGTGAACATGTAAGAAAGTTTCATGATAGTCTACCAAGGCACAATCAAGGTATATTGATATGGAATGACCGACAGACATACAGATTAAATAGAGAATTGTACTCTCCAATGTTTTGCAAAAGGCAGGAAACAATTAGACAAATTTATCATAAAGTTACTTGCCTGACTTAACTCCGTCCACTTCATTTGGTAATCACTATCAGTTAGCAAACACTGCTCACTGTGAGCCAAAAAATTTCGGAACTTTCTGACGCGCTCCACATCATCTGTCTCTGATACATCACTGGTGAGTGGTTCTTTACCCCATCCTTGAGCAGGTGCTGGGACTGGTAATGTATTTCTTATCAGTTTATACAACAAGGAAAAGTCAAAATTTGTTGACTGTGGTAAACGTGGAACAGCTACAATACAAAATTAATTCAATAAACATGATAATTAAGGTTAGTAAATATCAGGGGTGAAATGGCATTTTGATGAACTTCAGTGAACCGTAAATTTTTTTTTAGATTTTTCTTTTCAGACCCCTATATGAAGAACATTTCTGGGCAGGTAGATCTTGAGGTGCTGATCACTTTTACCTATGCCAAAAATTCGATATCTGTTACCTTTTTTGAGTTAATTGCCAAAAAATGAAATTTACCCCTATGTTCTATTTTTAGCCACGACGGCCATGTTTTTTGACGAATCAAAAATCCTAACGATAACAATTGGCTTGGGGGTTTCAGACGAAAAGGTTTTTGAAAAATTGTTTACAGACGACGACAACAACGGACGCCAAGTGATGGTATTAGCTAAAAAACTCTATTTTTTTTTTCTTGAAAATAAAAATAAAATAAAAAACTCTATTTTTGACCTTTTAAAGGGCCATAACCCCTATAAGGGGACATCTGACATCTTTAACCCAATAAAGAATTTTAGAATCGGTGAGTTTTATTTTTGAAAATCAGTCAATAAATGCTTCTTAGCTAGCTGTCAGTAACTGTCAGTATTGTCAAGAGTGTTCTTTTACGTCTTGTTGTTCTCGTATAGTGCTCTTGTCTCAGGTTTTCTCTTGATGAATTGAACTTTATCACTTTAATTTTTGGTGTTTGTTATTTTTGTGCTTTGTGCTTTGTACAAGATTATTAAAGTTGGGCCCAAAAAACTATTTTAAACCCTGCCACATTTTGTATGCGTCTGATCTTTGTCAAAGCTTTTGTTGGTCTCTGTCATCTATCTGTTAACTGTTCTACATGTATGCCCAGAAATGAGTCTTTCCTTGATGATTTAGGGATTGGTTTTGACATTTATGTATTGTCTTTTTAGTCCTGGGCAATGCAAGATGGGGAGCAGAAACCTCTAGTCATGTTGAAGACTGCTGGCTGTTTTCCATTGTTATTTTTTTTAATTTCCATTCTTTATGTTCACTTATTCCACATCTCTTTATGGTCTATATTTTGTTAAGGTTTATGCAAGCAACAGCTTTTCTCTATCTTCAATTGTTTTCATTCTTTAGAGCAAAATCATGAAGAAACACTATTTTTGACGTTTAAAGGGGCCATAACCCCTATAGGGGGTAATCTGGAAGCTTCGACCCTATGGAGACTTTTGTAGAGCTTTTCGTGTAGGTTGTATCAGATTTTTTCTATCTCATAAATACTTTTTAATTTACAAGCCAAAAACAGAAGTCTGACCACCTGGTCAATTTTAAGCATTCTTCTTAAAAATCAAACACAATGTAAGACACTCGAAGGATCAATCATACCAAGTTTAATTAAATTCTGTTCAGTAGTTTCAGAGAAGATTTTTTAAAAAATTGTTAACAGACAATGACAACAGACGACAGATGGCAACATACAGTAAGTGAGCTTAAAATGTGCCTAAGTAAAAATGTTAAACAGGAAGTAGGTGAGCTACAGACCTGAAATCAAATCCCACAGTATCACTGTATATTACCCTATGCTAATGCTGCATACTAAATATCAAGATAAGAAGTTACTGAGAAAACTGTCACGCAAACTTGTTGTGCTGAAAAAATAAGTGGACAGACAAACAGACAAATATACCATCCCAAAACTTTGATAGCAAGGGACATACTGTATTTACCTGGGAAGAGCAAGTTAAGCTGGTCCTTGTTACATTTCATTGGTTGTGTATATCTTAAGTTGTGTTCATGTGTGCTTAGATGGCCATGTAATGAACCTGGTGGCACATGGTTATCAAAATAATGGCGGACAGAATCTGTGCCAATGTTCAAACACAACAGATACATCCGTAAAAAGTTTGTTTCTTCAGAAAGAACGGCGCTTGTTGTATCTAAAATAAAAGTATAAAACTATAAGAATTTTGTATAATTAAACATGACTTCAACAAAATATAAAACTACAAACTACAACTTTAAATAAAAGAGTGAAAAATTGATTTTTCCTTTTGAATTTATATACATAATATCTGTACCTGTTTTAATTTTAGCCATATCTTGACTAACCTGTTTATAAAGGCCAAGGAAGCTAGGTAAATTACAAGTATGACCTGTATAGACAGGTGCCCTTTATATTAAAATTAACATACATTACATACATTTGATGCCAACATGGATCAGTGCATCATTTAATGTTAATTTCTATTTCAGGTATGGATATGATCTTGTAGATGAAGGAGTATATATCTTTTTAACATGTTAAATATTGTTTATTTGTTTCAATTTGTCTTCGTGTAGATGAAAGAGTATATATCTTTATAACATGTTAAATAGTGTTTGTTTGTTTCAATTTGTCTTCTTGTAGATGAAAGACTATATATCTTTATAACATGTTTAATATTGTTTGTTTGTTTCATTTGTCTTCTTGTAGATGAAAGACTATATATCTTTATAACACGTTAAATATTGTTTATTTGTTTCAATTTGTCTTCTTGTAGATGAAAGACTATATATCTTTATAACACGTTAAATATTGTTTATTTGTTTCAATTTGTCTTCTCGATATATCTTTATAACATGTTAAGGATGTTTGCTGGTCAGTTTGGTATCTTAATTTATATAATTGATGAATAGATCAAAGGTAAAGGTACAAAATAAACTTAAAAAAATCATAGGTTGCCGAACTCATTTTCAAGATAATAAGCGTTCAAATTTTGGTTGGAAAAGGCTTTCTTTGGTTTTTACATAGGTTTAGCATTAGGTTTGTTTTAGTTTAAAAACCTATGAAATAATAACAAGAAATTAATGAAACCTTGTAAATTAGCTCTAAATGATCCAATAAACCTTATTTTGAAAAGAAATTAGGGGGTTGCTGGGCAAAACAATTATCCCTATGTTAAAGGTAAAATCTAGAAGATACCGAAAATCTAACAGAAATCTCAAAAACTGACCAGCGATTATCCTTACATATTGTTTGTTTGTTTCAATTTGTCTTCTTGTAGATGAAAGAGTATATATCTTTTTAACATGTTAAATATTGTTAATTTGTTTCAATTCGTCTTCTTTCAACATATGCATGTTTAACCTAGCTATTTAAGCTCTACCAGATCCCATCTTTTTGAGCATTTTTTCTTTGTCAGTTTTTCATTTTCAGATACTTTGAAAACTTCAATTTGCTTTTCTTGAAACAGCCATCTGTTTTGCTAGCATTTTAAACATCAACTTGATTTTTGTTATAACAATTTGTAAAGTATTAAATTGAAAAATGTTGAAGGAACACATTCAGTGTATAGGTAACAAATTAACAAAATTAAATAATTTACTCTCAAGTAATAGGTCACCTGTTTTTATTCAAACTAGATTGTCCAATTGACAAATCCGGACATTTTAATCTTTTCATTAATCAAAACTATTTATTTTTATGTTAATCAATATCCTTAGCCCAATAATTCAGCCGTTATATTTCACACTCTCTGGTCACTACAAAATGTACATCAACAAAAAGGACAGGATTATCTGGGTTACAGACTTGCGAAAGTTACATCAGTTTCCTTGACAGAGCATCACATCTGACACAAAAATTGCTAACACAAGGTTAGGTTCATTCAAGAAATTTTTTGGGATACTTCATGCGCTCATAAACAAATATGGGATTTCTATTTCTTAGATGAGTGCAGATGTTGGTTTGTCATACATCTTGTCATAATGTTTTGTTTTGTCTTCCTTTACCAGATTTGACACATCTAAGTGACCATTGGCAGTTTGACAGGTGTACTAGAGCAAGCAGGAACTGCTTACTCTTCCGGAGCACATGAGTAAACTCTCGTTACAACTTGAGTTCACATTTTTGATTTGTGTTTTTTAATTGTTTGTGGTTTTTTTTGTGCTGTTCTCATTTAATTTTACTTGTTTTATCATTGCCCTTTCAGACCTTTGACACTCAAATACCCCATCGGTGCCTCTTTGCTTCATGTAATTTCTACAAAAGCCTAACAAAAAGTTTAAACTGCAGCCTTTTGTAAGAATACTGTATGGTTCAATAAACTTAATACAGAGTAAACCTACCAACATTGACTGTCAGTGGGTTGCTGGAGACTTGGTCACCCTCAAATGTTAATTTACAGACATACACTCCAGAGTCTTCAGCTTTAACATGATGGACAGTCAGAGACGGAGTATCTACAGTACCACCACTATATTTGTCTGGAGTCAGCTGAATGTTCTCCCCAGATTCTTGATATCTGGTCCATAGAACAACTGAAGGTTTAGACTCTCCATTGAAAGTACAGGTCAGGATCAGTGAACTTCCCTGTAAGACTGTGGTCTCCTCAGATGATATTGTAACTTTTATTGGTTCTGAAAAAATGTAAATAAATGTAATGGAATAATTGGCTTCAGATGACCCATCAAACTGAGAAAACTCTAACAACAACCAAAGAAAAACATGGCTGCCACCATATCACCTATTCAGCATCATTAGTATAACAAGAAAAGATTCTAGGTCCATGGAAAAATTATATGTCAACTTGTTAAACAGGAAGTACATGAGCGACAGATTTGAAAATGCACACCACCATTAGGACCCCTACCTGAAGCTGCATTCCAAATATTGAAAGCCAATAATTAATAGTTGCTGAGAAAACTTACTAAAATGTTGTAATCGACTGACGGACGGTCGCCAAGCATTTCTATGTCCCCCCTCTGCCTTGCAGCGTAACTGACTGACGGACGGTTGAGCATTTCTATGTCTCTGTTCCGCCTTGCAGCGTAACCGACTGACGGACGGTCACCCAGCATTTCTAACATCCCCGCTCAGCCTTACAGCGTAACCGACTGATAGATGGTCGCCTAGCATTTCAATGTCCCTGCTCCGCCTTGCAGCGTAACCGACTGACGGACAGTGGCCCAGCATTTCTATGTCCCTGCTCCGCCTTGCAGCGTAACAGACTGACGGATGTTCGCCCAGCATTTCTATGTCCCTGCTCTGCCTTGCAGCGTTACCGACTGACAGACGTTCGCCCATCATTTCTATGTCTCCACTCCGCCTTGCAGCCTAACCCACTAACAGACGGTCGTCCAGCATTTCTATGTCCCCACTCCGCCTTGCAGCATAACCAACTAACCAATGATCGCCCAGCATTTCTATGTCCCTGCTCTGCCTTGCAGCGGAACCCACTAACAGACGGTTGCCCAGCATAACTATGTCCCTGCTCCACCTTGCAGCTTAACCGACTGACGGACAGTCGCCCAGCATTTCTATGTCCCCGCTCCGCCTTGCAGCTTAACCGACTGATGGATGGTTGCCCAGCATTTCTATGTCCCCGCCCCCCCTTGCAGCTTAACCGACTGACGGACAGTCGCCCAGCATATCTATGTCCCCGCTCCGCCTTGCAGCTTAACCGACTGACAGACAGTTGCCCAGCATTTCTATGTCCCCGCCCCCCCTTGCAGCTTAACCGACTGACGGACAGTCGCCCAGCATTTCTATATCCCCGCTCCCCCTTGCAGCGTAACCGAATGAGGGACAGTCGCCCAGCAAATCTATACATCCTCGCTCCGCTTTGCAGCGAAACTGACTGACGGATGGTGGCCCAGCATTTCCATGTCCCTGCTCCGCCTTGCAGCGTAACCCACTGACAGACGGTCACCCATCACCCAGCATTTCTATGTCCCCGCTCCGCCTTGCAGCCTAACCGACTGACGAACAGTCGCCCAGCATTTCTATGTCCCCGCTCCGCCTTGCAGCTTTACCGACTGACGGATGGTCCCCCAGCATTTCTATATCCCTGCTCCACCTTGCAGCGTAACTGACTGACGGACGGTCGCCCAGCATTTCTATGTCCCAGTTCCACCTTGCAACCTAACCGACTGACGGACAGTCGCCCAGCAGTTCTATGTCCCCACTCCGCCTTGCAGCGTAACCGACTGACGGACTGTCACCCAGCATTTCTATATCCCCGCTCTCCTTGCAGCTTAACAGACTGACGGATGGTGGCTCAGCATTTCTGTGTCCCCACTCCTCCTTGCAGCGTAACTGACTGACGGACTGTCACCCAGCATTTCTATGTCCCCACTCTGCCTTGCAGCGCTACCGACTGACGGATGGTCGCCCAGCATTTCTATGTCCCTGCTCCGCCTTGCAGCTTAACAGACTGAGGGACGGTCGCCAAGCATTTCTATGTCCCTGCTCCGCCTCACAGTGGGGGATAAAAACCAAAAATATCTTGAATAGATATGTCTGTTGAATACAACTAATGTGTTCATTGTTCATTGTTAATGAACCACAGAGGACAGAGGACGATGACGAACGTCAAGCAATGATTATAAAAACATTTGTTTAATTTATAAAGGCAATACATCAAAGGTAAATATTTTATAATTTCATATATGATAGAAAAACAGCAACAAATCTCATATGCAGAACTATATGAATTTCAGAGAATGAAATCTTAAAGTAAAATTGGCTGTCTTATGTTAGGAAGCATAAATTGTAAATCAATCATATTTCTTTGAAAACTTCAGGTTAGGATGTACTTATTTATGTGGTACAAATTTTTAGACCTACCAACATTGATTGTCAGTGAGTTGCTGGAGACTTGGTCACCCTCAAATGTTAATTTACAGACATACACTCCAGAGTCTTCAGCTTTAACACGATGGACAGTCAGAGACGGATTATCTACAGTACCACCACTATATTTGTCTTGAGTCAGCTGAATTTCCTCCTCAGGCCCCCCATTAGATCTGGTCCATTGAACAGCTGAAGGTTTAGACTCTCCTTTGAAGTTACAGGTCAGGATCAGTGAACTTCCCTGTAAGACTGTGGCCTGTTCAGTTGATATAGTAATTTTTTTTGGCTCTGAAAATGTGGAAAAACATGTGATTAGATAAATTAAATAATAAACGTTTGTTTTTGCCTGCTAAAACGATGTCTCTCCACTTCCCCCAAATTTTTTTAAGTTCCAAAGGTTAATTAACTCCACAAAAATGTGAGGATCAAAATTTCCTAGTAATATGCACAGTGACAATTACATGTGGTGTCCTTCCTACATACCAAATTTAGTTGAAATTAGTTCAGTAGTTTCAGAGGAGTTGTACTGACATCCCGGGGGGGGGGTGTTACTTCCTATATAATGGTGTACGTGGATGTGCCAAAAATATGGGTAGGTTTTTATGAAAAATTATATCAAAATGGGTATAGTTTTAGGTCAATTTTATATAAAAATGGGTATGCCTTTCAATTTTCATTGAAAAAAATCTGGTCTCATATAAATATGGGTCATTGTTTTGTCAAATTTTATATAGATATGCCCCATGAAATTCTGCATCAGCAATAAATCTCCATCCCTAATAATATTTGGCAACAATTAAGAGCTAAAATATATGTTTATTTGATAAAACTATAACATTCCAGGTTACTGAATATAAATATTGGTCATTGAATGTCTATTTTATATAAATAAAGGTCATGAAAATTGTTGATTTTATATAAATATAGGTCCTGAAAATTTGAAATTTTATATAAATATGGGTACTGAATTCAAATCGAAAATGGCACATCCTCACCCAAAAAGTTACCAAGTTACCCCCCCCTGGGTACTGACAAGATGATAAATGAGAATTTTCAGCAAATTTCTTAGTTCAAAGGGCCACAACTCCCACAAAAATTTGAGGATCAAAATTTCCTGGTAGTATGCACAAGTACATATGGTGTCCTTTCAACATACCATGTTTCTTTGAAATAGGTTCAGTTGTTTTAGATGCCACCCAAGTTGGGCTGACAAGATGATAAATGAGGTCTTTCAGCAAATTTCTAAGTTCAAAGGGTCATAACTCCCACAAAAATGTGAGAATCTAAAGTCCCTGGTAATATGCACAACTACATATGGTGTCCTTCCTACATACCAAGTTTCGTTGTAATCAGTTCAGCAGTTTCAGAAGAGTTGTACTGACAATATGATAAATGAGTACTTTCACCAAATTTCTAAGTTCAAAGGGCCATAACTCCCACAAAAATTGGCACCTTATGGTGTCCTTCCTACATACCAAGCTTTGTTGAAATCAGTTCAGTAGTTTAAGAGGAGTTGTGCTAACAAACTATGTGACAAAAAGATGGACCGACAGGACAAAAACAATATGTCTCCCATCAAACTAGCTAGGCAATATTGTAATTAAAACTTTTAATCTACCTTTTACGGTTTGCAATGCAATCAGGAAAGGTGGTTAAAATGGTCAATTTTGACTAAAAGGGACTGTTCTACAACATTTATCCTGTAACATTTTTGTAGATCTATATCATGTATATGTGCTTAACAATATGCAATTTAAATTTCTCAAATAGTAATTAAGCTGAAAAAGTGTAAACTTTGGAAAAAAATAGGCAAAAGGGCAATAACTCCTACATGGGTATTTGGATCTCCTTCAAAATTGCATGGCAGACAGATCTTGAGGAGCTCATCACTTTTATTTTTATGCCAGAATTTTTTTATCTGTGACGGTTTTTTTTTTTTTTTTTTTTTTTTTTAATTCAAAAAAATTTTATTCAGAAAATACCTGTTACAATTTCTCGGAATAGCCCAGGCAACTAATTCCAAGCTTCCCCTTCTTACAAGATCGCATTACCAGGGATTGCAATGCGAAAAAAAAAATAACTCCCAATATATTTAAAAATTGTTTTCCATGTTCACCAACACAGTTTCTAATCAAATTTAATGATTCAGTATTTTTATATATTTAAAATTGTTTTCCATGTTCACCAACACAGTTTCTAATCAAATTCAATGATTCAGTATTTTTATATATTTAAAATTCTTTTCCATGTTCACCAACACAGTTTCTAATCAAAGTCAATGATTCAATATTTTGTACTAGCAGTACTGTTATTTATATGAGATCTAGTGTTATTTAAATGAGAAGTAATTTTGACGGCTCAGTTTTGGGCTAGTCACATGTTTTAAAAAAGAACACATGGTCAAATTGTACTTTCATATTTAAAATGGATTATATTATTTCTCATGGTAAGTTTTTTAAGTAAAGCAGTTTTGAATTATCAATCATTGAATTCGATCATTTCATGCACTCAACTAGATTCATATCTAATAAAAAGATACATTCGTGGGAGTAATCATAAACTACCGTACATGTACATACACTCTACACATACATAATTTGCTTTAGGTATAAATTGACACCATAGCATTTTTTGTACATCATCAAGCTTGACCGAAACAGAATTTAAAAGAAATTTGGTTTCGGTTTTAAACATATTCAAGATATTAGAGACAGTTAATTTCTTTTTTTGATATTTTGCTATTTTACTGTTTTTCCATACGATCCATTTGGCTGTTATTAAAATAGTATTAATTATACATGTTATAAGTGGATTGTTTACTTCTTTGATACCAAAAATAATATTCTCAACTGAATGGTCTATGTGGCCCATACCCGCATATTCCATAATGTGGAATAGTTATTTATTCTATTAAAAACTTCTTCCCAAAAAGAGTTTACTATTTGGCAATTAACAAAAAGATGCAAAAGATCTTCATTATTATTACAAAAATGACATCGTCCATCGGACTTATTCTTTTTTTGTAGCAATTCTTCTGTATAAACTGCATTATGTAAAAGTTTCCATTGCAGCTGTTTCGATTTTCTGCTGCTAAAGTTTATATATATATTCTTCCAAATCATGTCCCAATTTAGATTGTTAAATGTTGCATCCCATTTTGCTTGGTAATTCAGGATTGAATTATTTTTTATAAAAGAATTGTACATGTATATCCTTTAATCGCAGTTTATTAACATCTATATTTGACCCGTTCTTTGTGAATTTTAATAACTTGAAATCAAAGTTTTCTTTCTGTTTTATAATGTTTGGATGTTCATCGGATTTTAATAAATCTACATATGTTTTACCGAACGCTTTCTTCAGTCTTGTGTACTGCGATATCAAATCCCTTTTATCCCTAAGGTTATTGAAAATCACAGTAGAATCTATGAAAGAACTAAGGTTATTATCCCAAATGTCTTTCACCTTTTGGAATCCGCTTTTGGCAAAGTTTTCATAGAAAAGTGCTTTGCCATTAAACTAAAGCTTATTGTTGCCAAATAAATTTGATTGTGACGGATTTTGAGTTATTTGCAAATAAGGAAATGTGTCAAGATGACACTCATGCCCCGCTGGCAGATAAAATAAATGACATTTTGACCCGAATGAAACTCAAACATCACCTGTAACTCATCATGGTTGACTCACATACTAAGAATTTTTTGAATATACATATATGCAAGGATGTTGAAAAAAGTGCAGAAAATAAAGTGTGACGGACGGAAGAACGGACGAACAGACAAAGTTGGCTGGGCATAAAAACAGATTGTACCCCTATGTTCTATTTTCAACCATGGCAGCCATGTTTTTTAACCAATCGAAAATCCAAAATGACAGTTTTGTAACAGTTTTATTGGTTTAAATCCTGAATTCCCTGGCTGTTCCATAAAATTTCTTACCAATACTTAACACTAAATACTTGTAAATTTAAGTTGAAACAAAAATATGTCCGGAAGACATCATGGACATAATGATGCCTCATCTCTCAACATTTGGGATCGACGGTCAAACATAACCCTTTCGTACATATGGGGCATAAAAATCATATGCCAGTTTAACATTTTGATCTAAACTCCATAGAATATAAAATAAAATAGTATTACTGACCTGAGGTATTTGTACCAACACTGAGGACTCTGGGCTGTTTTGATGGAGGACTATCCTCATTTTCTGCTGATGATTTCCTTTTATGATCTGTTGCCATTATAACAGGAATATTCCTGACAATGAAGATTTTATTTAATTAAAATGCATTCAAATAATAAATGTGTTTTGCTTCTTGGTAAAATTCATTCAACATATTAAATGAAAGTAATACCTATGACTATTCACTATTTAATAAATTATAATCTAATATTAAGAGCAGGCAGGAACCACTTACTCTTCCTGACATTTTATCTTTGAGAGATGTTTTGGAAAATAATGTAGATTTATAACCCAAAGCAACAAAATTCCTAGAGTTTGAAAAGGCTTTTTCGAGAAGTTTTTTCAAGCGACGTTTTAGTTTTTCGTGTGGCAAGGTAGTGTATAAAGTTGAAAAATTGAACGTTTTCAAAGAGTGAACCTCAGAAAATGATCTAGATTTAAAATAATCTAACAAATCTTTTGAGTTCTTCAAAATCCATATATGGTTGGTTCCACTACGATTATAAATAGTGTCGCAGTATGCTTGTTGACCTTCTTTGACAGCAGACAAGATTTTAGTTAAATGGATGGACAGCTCTGTAGTTGAACTTAGAGTTTGATTTCTATTCGGTTGATTTTGTGTTTTGTGTTTCCTCGTGCTCTTCTTGTTTATGTTTACCGGTTTTGTCGTTACCCATGCGGACTTTTGACACTCGAATGCCCCATTTGACTGCAACATGTTTAACCATGACGTACATTTAGGGCCCAATATTGATAGTCAATTGCCCTGGACACATGCAGCCGTTGGTGGACTGACAAAAATTTTTTGACACATGCACAGCCTTTGATAGACTGACAAAGACTTTTTGACACATGCAGCCCATGGTGGACTGACAAAGTTTTTTTGACACATGCAGCCTTTGGTGGACTGGCAAAGTTATTTTGACACATGCTGTGGACCATGGTGGACTGACAAAGTTATTTTGACACATGCAGCCCATGGTGGACCTACCACCCACATTTCACTCTGTCACAAGGAATTCATTTTCTTTCAAAAGCAGATCAAAAATAAATTACAGATCAACAAAAATATTCACCCTTTTGGCCCCTAATTAAGGATATATGCTACCTTTCATTTTCAGTCCCTTTTGGTCCCTAACAGTAAATGTGTCACAAAATTAAATCTAAATTTTATACGTTTAGCACAGCATTATACAACCGCAACATGTTGAACCCTGAACATAATGGAGGCCCAATATTGATTGTCAAATGCTTTTGGCACATGCAGCCCATGCTGGACTCCCAAAGCTTTTTTGACACATATGCATTCTCTGGTGGACTTTCAATGTCTTCAATGCATGTTTATTTTAAAACTTTAATAATACTGCTAAAAATACGTTTTGAACATCAGAAGAAAGAGCAAATGATTCTCTTCAAGGTAATGTTATTCAATAACATAAATAGTTCATTATTAATTGCTTATTTTAGTGACAAACTTAATTTCCTGCCAAAACAGGCATCATTTTTGAAAGTTTAAATTATGTTTTTCTTAAACTTCTAACGTTAAGAATTTTCTTGCTATAATCATAATAAAAAGCTTCGCCGAGCGCAGCATGATACGACCCCTGTACGTTTTAGGCCCAACAGGATAGTCTATTGCTCTGGACACATGCAGCCCATGGTGGACTGACAAAGGTTTTTGACACATGCTTTTCTGATGGACTTTCAACCCAGGGGTAAAAATATGAATTTTCAATTTTGTATTCTACTCTTGAAAACAATAATGGTTAAAAAAAATATCAAACCAGAAATTAAACAAGAGGCTCCCAGGAGCCCGAATCGCTAACCTGACATATGTGCCTGAAGTAAAGGTTATAAAGCAAAATCTATTTGACATTGAAAAGGTCATAAGTTTAATAAGGGGGTCATCTGACAATATGATTTAACTTAATGTAGTTATGATTGTACAGAGTTATATTCTTCTATTAATTTTCTTTCCTTCAACATATTAAGAAGAATAACCTCTCATCTTCAAAATTTCACAAAATAACTGAATATCAATCAACAACGCGAACTCCAGTCGAAACAAAATTGAATCCAAGTGCTCCAGAAGAGTAAGCAGTTCCTGGTTGCTAAAACAGAGAGCCAGTTGTCAGCTTATCACCCACGAGTCTGGTTTCCTCGACACTTTCTGATGTTTTCAAAAAAGACAACAACACAGTTACTGAAGGTTACTGAATGATGATAGCTTTCATGGCTTTTTAATTTCATCTCAAATATCAAAAACAATAGACAAATATATGACAACGAGAAAATAATTGGACAGTCGGACTATCGAACTGTTGGGTTATCGAACCGTGGGACTAAATTGTCGGACTAACGGACTGTCAGACTATTAGTAGAGTGACGAAACGAGAAAAAGTCGTTTAGTTTTCGAGTCTAAATGGCCCAACTGTCACATGGAATTTGATTGTCAAAAATGATAGATTGATTATTGAGCTTCCAAAAAATGTTTGTCGTCGCATAAAAATGTGGTGCCATCTGACGTTAAATTGACGTTTTTCGAAGGTACCCCCTTGGCACATACGTACCTACATCCCATCAAACCTACAAATAAAATATTTCCGCTTATTATCTATAGAGTTCATTATCAGAAAACATAAAAAAAGGATTAATTAAGATTTTAGACGCAGTAAACAAAATAAATTTAAGTTTTTTGTAGATGTAATTGGTATCTGAATAAGAGCAAAAAAATGCCTTAAAAATTGAAGTTTTTCTTTACTGCCACAGCGAACTTGCACTTTTCAATTAAAACAATTATATAGCTATGAAGTATTTAGTAAAAATGAAATAATAGCCGATTTAGATTTTAGAAAAATGCTTTTAACTTAAAGTTATAAGGAATAGTTCGAGATTTTTTTTCGAGCAGATGACGTATTTTATTCGGAATATATACAGCACTTTAACGAAATCGATTTAATTTTATCTCCAAGGTCATTTGTGTTTACATTCTTTGTTACAATATTAACCTTATTTCCTTTGTAAATTATGTTTTCGAAATTTACAGTTGTTTTTTGATAATTTATATAATATTTACAGTCGGTAAACCAAGTAGTTTTGAAAAATGTAGTTTGTTTTTGAAGTTTACAAACAGTAACCTGTGGGTGCGTTTGAGTAATTGGTGTGTTTGACTTTGGTTATAAAAAATATGCATAACTAAGGAATGCAACAGTGTTGAAGTTGCGTCTTTTGGTTCAAAGAGTAGATCAAGCTTTAAAAGAAACCAAGTAAAAGAAAATTAAAACTATCCTCTGACGATTCCGTTGCCTGAAGGTAGTTTCTTATTGAAAAACAAATCTAAGTAAGGAGGCCAACAAAATTTCATAATACTGAAGAAAACATAACCATAGTTTCCAAATGCTTTGCATTTAGCTTGTTACTTCTAAAATCAGGAAAGTGAAGAGTTTGGAAAATTGCAGAAGAATATCGTTAACGAGAAATTTTTTGCCTGGGGATTATTTTCCCTAAATTCGCAAACACAAACTATCAGCAAAAATATCCTTGTCGTGAATGCTTTCTTTTCAAGCGTATAAAATATAAGTAATCAGATGGAACGCGATTTTATCCCCACACGCAAAAGGTAACATTTACAAACAAAAAAAAACGTGAAAATTTCAATGTTTATAGTACATGTATGCGATCATATGTCCTCTTTAGTCTTGTAATCACAAAAGGCAGCTTTCATCTTGTACAAGTCGACGAAATGTATTTCAGTGGAGGTGAAAAAGGAAGTTTTTTTTTAATCTGACGAGACGAATAAGATTGTTTAGGTGTACATTTCCTTCATTCAGTTGGAAAACACATGTGAAGGTGGGAATAGGCCCACAGCACCAATTTTGTCGGTAAAGAGTGCCATAAAAGAGCGCTCAGAAAACTTACATTGAATCAGGCCGCTTTGACCACAAAGCGACTGGGATGTGTGTCCCATGTGATTGAAAAAGGGCAGTCCTGTTATAAAGAATGGACAAAATGTTCAGTTTCTCGCATGTTAAAGAACATTGATGCAGGTCTTGATAAGAGTAGGACCCTTAATAGGATCCCCGTGCACGAAGCTTCATTGTCCGATCAAAACCTAGCTTTCATCCATTTTAGAAATTACAATGGCAGACAACTTTCTAATCCAATTGGCTTTGTGTCCCCAATTCTTCCATTTCATCATCATTTCATGTTCATTTTAGGTTCATCTCTCTGATATAGCCGAAATCATGGTGCTTGGAAGTAAAGCATTACTAGTAGCAGACTAACTGACTGGTTGCAAACAGAGCTATTTTAAAATTATATAGATAGCAGAAGGTTTATTATCTCGTTCACTCTAGTGCATCTTCTATCAACTGTTGTTCAGATTTTGCCTTCTGCACATGCTCTTAGTGGTTGTAACTCGACATCACGACTTTTTTTTCAAAAAGGCCTTGTATAACGCAATGAAAACGAATCCGGATCGTTTTGCAAATCTGACTGCCGATGACCATTGATGACGCTATTGAATAAGAAAGGATTTTTTGTAGTTTTATATAACCAGAGTTTCTAATATAAAACTTTGAACCTGTTATTTTTGCTTTAATAATTACTGCAGACTTTTTAAGAGACTTGATTTGTTTATAAAGTTGTAAAAATGTTGTGTTACTAAATGTGTCTGTCAGGAACAGGATCTTTCGTGCACATGTTTGTGTCTTTGTCAAAATGAGGAAAAACCGTTGCTATCACCAAACTGTTGTTACAACTGATGCAGTTGAGGTGCCTGAAGAATCAGATTTTCTAAAGCGTTGTTATTTCAAACCATTTCAGGGATAATTGTCGTACTTGACACACTAATGTAGTCAGATATATATATACGTGTACGAGGAAACAGCATAAATTGGTGTGTGCTGCATGTTCAAAATTTTTTAAATGGGGAGGAGTTAAACCTTTTGTATAAATCGACAATAGTGAAATAAACCCTAATTATACTTAATGTTATACTATCTAAATTTGTTTTGCCATCCTAAATGGATTATTTAAAAAAAAATATCCCAATATATGTTCCATTTTTATTTTTTATGAAACTTGACCTGTGACGGAAACTCGATCAGATCTCCAAATACGTGAATAAAGATCCATAAAATCATTTGCTATAGTGAAGCTGGGTAACACAGCTAATCATGAGAACAAAAACAAAACAAAAATGTCAATAAAATATAAATAAAAAAACTATTTTTGTATTAAAAAACAATCTTTTTTACATATAATTTTAGCAGACCGGATGTGGTGTCTATGTGTGTCATTTGAAACATTTTTTTCTTGTAATAGCTTTATAGTTCTATATATTAAGCGTTTTTTGTGTTGCTTTCATTTTGTTTCCCTATTTTAAAATTTTAACACATTTTAACTATTCTGTACTTCATAGAACGTTTTCCCCTCATGACCTTTGACCTTGATTTTTGACATGATGGCACTAGTCCGAGATTGCTCTGACGTCCTCTGCATTTTTTCCAGCAAGCTGGTGCCGTGGGACGTCAGAGCTCCTTCCATATTAAAAACATGGGATTTGGCACAACAGTTTTGTTGTGCACTTCCAAGATAAATTAAGCAACTTTATCATTAGTGTTGCATATATATTTTGGTCTCAAATGAAACATTTGGTTATTAAAAATAAAAATACAACATATTTTAAAGAAAAATATCTTGAATTATTCCCCTATACTTTTATTACCCACTTTGTAAACAATGTATTTTTGTCACAATAGCTTCTAGAAACTAGCTGATGTAATCCAGTACAATAAGAAAAATTTAAGAGCTGATCTTGAACTTCATCAATTAGAGAATCTACATCAAGTTCAAGATCCGGAAATAATGTTGAAGATATTGATCATCTATTTATGAAATGTACTAGACTGATAATTTTTTCAAGGAATTTTTACACAATTTGTTTTATAATTGTACAGATAGTTTTGTGAATCAATTGGATTTTGAATGCATGTGTTACTTAGGATTTTTGAAAAATCCAAAAACTGTCAACAAATACTTTGTAAATTATATGTTTTCTATAAGAAATTATTGTATTATGAAAAGAAGAAATATTGCAATGAAAGAAAATAAGATTAAAGATATTGAATGTTTAAAGAATGAAGTTGAAAAGAATGTAAACTATGCTTATTTGTTCTATAAAAATAACAATGCCAATAGACTATTTGAAAAGTATTTTCAAAACAACAATTCTGTTATATATTTTAAATATGACAAAGTTTGTATTAGTTTTTAGTTAGATTTTTAATATTGAATGTATTGTTGTATTGTGGATTTTCGGGAGACTAGCCCGAAAATTCTTTTTATGCATATTTATTTGAATAAAATTTTATTAAGAGAAAAAAAGCACTCTGGACTCTGAATCCAGCGATCCGAGTTCAGATCTCGGTGGAACCTGAGATATTTTTGTTCACTGGAATGAAAAAAAAAATTCGCGCTCTGCGCGGAAAAAAAAATTCTAAGCAAAACAAAAAACCAAGGTCCCCCCTTCAAGTTAAATGGTCCGTCCCTTAATGTGTATACGTGTTAGTTCTGACATAATATCCGTATGAATCCGTATTATTTTTTTAAATTATAAATTAGGCAATAAAAACATGATCAGGTTCCACTGAGATTTGAACTCGGATCGCTGGAGATAGAGTCCAGAGTGCTAACCATTACACCATCTATCAACTTAAAGAAAGCGCTTTGCACATTCGGCAAATTAATACGTTTGTCGGGAACTTAATTTGTATTTTTGTAAAATAGTTTTGTGAAAAGAAGCAAAAAACTTCCGGACGGGGAAGATAAATGCTACAAGACGTCTATTCTGAGATAAGAAGAAACAATTTTGAAGACATTTTCGTCAATTTAATGCATTATTGTGCCGTTCATTTATATACATAAAGTATTGGCCTAACAGTTAACAGGGTTCCATGGTGTAATGGTTAGCACACTGGACTCTGAATCCAGCGATCCGAGTTCAAATCTCGGTGGAACCTGAGATATTTTTGTTCACTGGAATGAAAAAAAATTTCGCGCTCTGCGCGGCCAAAAAAATTATAATCAAAACAAAAAACCAAGGTCCCCCCTTCAAGTTAAATGGTCCGTCCCTTAATGTGTATACGTGTCAGTTCTGACATAATATCCGTATGAATCCGAATTTCTTTTTAAATTATAAATTAGGCAATAAAAACATGATCAGGTTCAATGGAAAAATATGTCATCATTGCATATTCTGTTGGGTAATTTGAAATTTATTTGCCTATTCAACTCTCTTGGTACATGGTCAACATTTTTCTGTTAAAGATATATACTATAAACATGATGAATAAAAATAGTTATACTATTTATTATATAGATAATTTAAAAAAACGTGACTAATAGATCATCAAAATAATGAAAACAAAAGAAGTTATTGATTGATGAATTGTGAATTGCGCACTAATCTGTGTTGCGTATTTATCGCGGGAAACTTCACGAGGGTAAGATAAATTTGCACGTGAGTTAGATAAATCCTGTAATTAACTCTGTGAAAATCTAGAAATTTATTTAACTCGGAAATCACGATATTTCACCTATATCTATATAATAAATAATTTTATTAATATTTTTATCTTGAAGTCATTTAACATTGTCAGTATAGTTGTTTTGACACTCTGATTATTAAGTTGTTTTTATTACTGTCAAAAGAAAATATTAAGTTATTTTGTGTTTGTATGGCTTCACTTCAAATTATTTAGAACAATATGTTTTATGATCACAAAATTTCATAAACCTGCTATAAAATGTTGACAAATTTTTTGACTTGTCTTCATGTATCACATTTAATTATAGTAATGCAATGTAATTCATTTGTAATTCATGAATTACATGCATTTTTGAGAAAGAAATGCATTGAATTACCATTACATGTAATGCAAAAAATGGTGCATTACACATTACATTGAATTACTTGAAAAAATGTAATGCATTGCAATGCATTACCATTACACATTTGCATTACCCCATGCATGCTTTCAAGTAACAATTTTGAAAATACCATAAAATGTTAATTAAACTTGGTGGAATATCTTATGTTTAAACAAATACCACAAAGAAGTGTACAAACAGCTATTTTAAAAACCATCCAAAATGGTCATATTGGAATATAACAAACTCAAACATTTATTTCCCCAATCTTTTTTCATACATTAGAATTCTCCATCATTGGAATTCCTTATAACAGGTGATGCTTCAAAACCTTGGTTATTATGTACATATGTATTGTGAATTAAAGTATTTCCTTCAAAACTTTGTTGATTATGTACATATATATTGTTACATAAGTCCTTACTTCAAAACCTTGGTTATTATGTACATATGTATTGTTACAATAAAGTCCTAACTTCAAAACCTTGGTTATTATGTATATATGTATTGTTACAATAAAGTCCTTACTTCAAAACTTTACTTATAATGTATACTAGTATATGTATTGTTACAATAAAGTCATAACTTCAAAACCTTGCAATTGGTTATTATGTATATATGCATTGTTACGATAAAGTCCTTACTTCAAAACCTTGGTTATTATGTACATATGTATTGTTCTTAAAGTCCTTACTTCAAAATTTTGGGTTAGTATGTACATATGTATTGTTACAATAAAGTCCTCACTTCAAAACCTTGGTTATTATGTACAACATATGTGTTGTTACAATTAAGTCGTTTCTTCAAAACCTTGGTTATTATGTACATATGTATTGTTAAAATAATGTTCTTACTTCAAAACCTTTGTTAGTATGTACATATGTATTGTAACAATAAAGTCCTTAATAAAAGCTTATTAAAAACATGTGTACATGAACATTGCTATGATTAAATCTTTTACAGAATATCTTGAAATTAGGTAGTGTCAATCTTGAAACCACAAAATCACACTATAAAATCAGCATCAATTAATTTGTTTTATCATCATGTTATAAGTGGGTGAAATTAAACAGCTTTAATTTTTGGTGATTTTTCATTTTTGAGGTAAAAAAAATATAAAAAAATGCAAATAAACAAGTTACAGATTTTAACCCGAAATTATCTTCATCATCCACTTGACATTCAGTAAGAAATTCAACTCGATTGTTAAATTTTTAAAGATTTTCCGATTAATAGAAATGTGGGAACAATTAATTTCCCTTAAGCAAGCACTTTCCTTTTCCATGAGTATATTGTTACAATAAATACAGTACAAAGAATATCACAGGTCACAATAGGTAACAAAGTATAGGTACAAGTAAGTGTGATATGTGTACATCATATGTATACAATTACTATAACTTTATGCATACATTCATGACATTGTTAGAATAATTACAATTTTAAGGCAGAACTTAGTGTTTGATATATGTTCAACATATGAATAACAATAACATTTTCCTTAAAGTACAAAATATGTCTTTGAAAAAAATAGAAAATTGTATAATTGTCTGTCATTGATTAACACCATTCATATAATCATAAAATATAAATAATTCAAATAATTAAACTGTGACCAATAATTTCTGTTTATGCCGATTGATAAACACGTGACAATAAATCTGTGTTTGATTTGGTGTGTAGTTTCTTTACATCATGTAAGTGAAACATGAAAGTATTAAAGGTTTGTAACATGAAAGTATTAAAGGTTTGTAACAATCAGAAACAAATTCATGTTCCAATACCTTTCACAGTTTTTATCCTGTCATTTTTTTTGCAATAAACAACTTAAACATCAAGACATAAATTGTATATTCAGTCTAAAATATTTTTATGTTATGAATATTCAATTGACAGATTGGTATTTTTGTAGAATTTCTACAATGTCTAATCGTCTTGGTCCCCGTGATTGTCTTGCTGCATCAATTGGAGATTTCCCATGATTTACTTTTCCTCCATTCTCAAGCAGGAATCTTACAACATCATAACGTCCATTCCATGAGGCAGCATACAGAGGTGATTCATTAAGTATAGTACAGAGGTTCACATCCCCACCATGTTCAACCAAGAAAGACACAATATCAAGGTGTCCTCTCCTGGCTGCAGTGTACAGAGGTGATTCATTATACTTAGTACAGAGGTTCACATCCCCACCACGGTTAACCAGGTGTATTACAATATCAAGGTGTCCTCCTCCTGCTGCAGTGTACAGAGGTGATTCATTATCCTTAGTACAGAGGTTCACATCCCCACCATGGTTAACCAGGTGTATTACAATATCAAGGTGTCCTCCTCCTGCTGCAGTGTACAGAGGTGATTCATTATACTTAGTACAGAGGTTCACATCCCCACCATGGTTAACCAGGTGTATTACAATATCAAGGTGTCCTCCTCCTGCTGCAGTGTACAGAGGTGATTCATTAAGTATATTACAGAGATTCACATCCCCACCATGGTTAACCAAGAAAGACACAATACCAAGGTGTCCTCCCCTGGCTGCTGCACACAGAGGTGAATCATTAATTATAGTACAGAGGTTCACATCCCCACCATGGTTAACCAATAAAGACAAAATATCAAGGTGTCCTCCCATAGCTGAAGTGTACAGAGGTGATTCATTAAACTTAGTACAGAGGTTCACATCCCCACCATGGTTTACCAGATAAGATACCACATTAAGGTGTCCTCCCCTTGCTGCAGCATACAGAGGTGATATTCTATCCTCAGAGCAGAGGTTCACATCCCCACCATGGTTAACCAGATGTATTACAATATCAACGTGTCCTCTCTCTGATGCTGCTGTCAATGGTATGTAATAAGGTTTATTTTCAGGGTTAACTATTCCATTCATCTCTAAAAGAATCTTAACAGCAGACATGTTACCAACATTACACGCTGCTGTAAGTGGTGTATGAAATTGATGATCATTTAAGAAAGTGGCCATACCATCACCCACTGCTGATACATTTACAGCATTACTTTTTGTATACTTCAATAAAACCTGTAAAACATCTATATTACCACTGTAGACTGCCAAGGTAAGTAACCGTGATTGTTCTGATAGGTTTGATCCAATAACAGATGTCACTTTATAATGTTTACTGAGGAAATAATCTACTACTTTATGATGTTGACTGACGACATAATCTATGATACTCTGTAACAGATGACTACGTCCATAGTATATAATGAAGCTGATGATACGTATGATATAAATGTCATGACTTTTACGATTATATTTATCATACATCGATGCTAACCCTAACAACAGCCTCTGACGTTCTTCTTCATCATCATTCCGAGTACCCTCTTCCTTGTTTACTGCCATCTTTTCACTCTGTTGTGTTATGTGGCGGGTATTACCTTTCATCACGGTAAGGAACATTTTTTTGAACTGTTGATATGACAACTGTTTCTTTAGAATGTCCATGAAGACATTAACAAAGTGTTTATGAGAAAGAGCAGGGTTGGTAAATACATCATACAGCTTTCCATCTTTTATATCTTTTAACAGTTGGTCAGCTAATAATGGATACATGTTTTCTGTGACTTCAATACTGAGCTGATCAAGTGATTCTGATCCTGATATAACAAGTTTATTCCGAACAAAGGTACTGGACATGTATTTTATCATGAGTTCTACATGTTGTTTTCCAAAATGGTAAGCAACAATTTCATATATAGAGTCATGGATAAATGTGTAGTGGTCACCATATTTAGTGAGGTATGTTCCAGATAAATGTCGTAGTGCTTGGTTTATCTGACTGTTAGTTGGGTTGGCAGAATCACTGCATGAGTCAAAGATGGCATATGTTAATTCCTTATTGATGGATGTCAAAGGTTTGTTCAAACTTGATATTTTCTTGGAGTTCATCATACAGAGGACCAAAACTGCATATTGTGTTTTCTGGAATTCAGCCATTTTGTCCAGTTCATCTTTAACACATTCCAGTGGGTGATCAAAAAAAGCTTTTGGATTCTTTAAATATTGATCTGATGCTGCAAAAATTCTACATAACAATGGAAACATAAAATGACAATTCTCAAATGATAGATTATCAAACTTTTCCCTAACATCTTTGTTTGTACAATGGTTTTTAAATATATTTATCTTATCAGATACAGTTAACTGGTTTGACTTACTCTCAACATCAATAACATTTTCTAGTACAAAACTACCAACTTTGTTAGCCTGATTATACACTAATGTTCTGCTAGTACAAATAACTTTTGATTGTTTACCTATTGCTGACAAAATACTGGTTTTAATGTTATTCAATTTGTTATATAATGATACATCAAAAGAAAAAACGCCTAAAACATCATCAAGTACAAAAACCTGAGACACAGACTTGTCACCAAACCGAACAATGTCCTCTAGTTGACATATCGGTACCACTTCGTATTTGTGTTTCTGGTATTCCAGGGCTATATGTCTTGCGATGCTTGTCTTTCCAGCTCCAGGACCTCCTATTATTGTCACAATCTGATGTTGGTTGAGTTTGTCTGTAACTTCTTCTACAGCTGCTGTTCCACTGTAGAACACCACATCTTCTACTTCCCATGTATCTAGCTGAGTGATCTGGCCATCTGAAAAAAAAACTATGCCATGAGTTATCATCTGAGTAGAAATATACTAATTATAGGAACACTTAAGTTAACAGACAATGTAAACCACAACATCATACCATAATTCATCTGCAAATATTTTGCTGTTCATGTATGAAAAGTGTGATGGAATTTAAACAATAGTTCGACAGAAAAATTTAGTTAGTAGATGTCTGATAGATCTAAAAAAGAGTTAACACTAAAGTATATCTCGCCTGCCGGCACCATCAGAAAGAGTTATTCTTTTTTACTTCCACTATATTATGAATTAACATGGATTTTCAGTTGTCCAACTATCAGCAACTTAGGCGTATTAGTTGCTGAATAATACATTAAGTGAATGAAGAGTGTGACAGATTTTTTTTCATTTTTGGTAAACAAGCAGTAGATGTGTAATTGATCCTAAATCATATCTCACTATACATGGTGTACATACCAAGCTTGTAACTAAATATAAGCAAAGTAGAAATAATAGTTACCAAGTTATAATCATACAAATAGTGGGACGGAATTAAACTTTGGCAGAAAAAAATTAGGTTTTCATTTAACTTGAAGTAGATATCTGATTGATCTAGAAATATATCCCACTATGTATTATGTCAATATCAAGCTTGTGACAAAAATTAGATGAGTAATGAGTAAACAAAAAGGGGAAAATAAAGCAGACAGAAATCACAGAACTACAGACTTTGGCCAGGTGAGCTAAAAAATGGGACGGAATTAAACTTCAGGGAAAAAAATAAGTTTTCATTTAACTGAAAGTAAATATCTGATTGATCTAGAAAGATATCCCACTATGCATCATGTCAATATCAAGCTTGTGACAAAAATTAGATGAGTAATGAGTAAACAAAAAGGGGAAAAGAAAGCAGACAGAAATCACATAACTACAGACAGACACAGGTAAACCTATGGAATCACATAACTACAGACAGACACAGGTAAACCTATGGAATCACATAACTACAGACAGACACAGGTAAACCTATGGAATCACAGAACTACAGACAGACACAGGTAAAACTATGGAATCACAGAACTACAGACAGACACAGGTAAAACTATGGAATCACAGAACTACAGACGGACACAGGTAAAACTATGGAATCACAGAACTACAGACGGACACAGGTAAAACTATGGAATCACATAACTACAGACGGACACAGGTAAAACTATGGAATCACATAACTAGAGACAGACACAGGTAAAACTATGGAATCACAGAATTACAGACGGACACAGGCAGAACTATGGAATCACAGAGCTACAGACAGACACAGGTAAAACTATGGAATCACAGAACTACAGACAGACACAGGTAAAACTATGGAATCACAGAACTACAGACGGACACAGGTAAAACTATGGAATCACAGAACTACAGACAGACACAGGTAAAACTATGGAATCACAGAACTACAGACAGACACAGGTAAAACTATGGAATCACAGAACTACAGACGGACACAGGTAAAACTATGGAATCACAGAACTACAGACAGACACAGGTAAAACTATGGAATCACAGAACTACAGACAGACACAGGTAAAACTATGGAATCACAGAACTACAGACGGACACAGGTAAAACTATGGAATCACAGAACTACAGACAGACACAGGTAAAACTATGGAATCACAGAACTACAGACAGACACAGGCAGAACTATGGAACTATGGAATCACAGAACTACAGACAGACACAGGTAAAACTATGGAATCACAGAACTACAGACAGACACAGGTAAAACTATGGAATCACAGAACTACAGACGGACACATATAAAACTATGGAATCACATAACTACAGGCGGACACAGGTAAAACTATGGAATCACAGAACTACAGACGGACACAGGTAAAACTATGGAATCACAGAACTACAGACGGACACAGGTAAACTATGGAATCACAGAACTACAGACAGACACAGGTAAAACTATGGAATCACATAACTACAGACGGACACAGGTAAAACTATGGAATCACATAACTACAGACGGACACAGGTAAAACTATGGAATCACAGAACTACAGACAGACACAGGTAAAACTATGGAATCACAGAACTACAGACGGACACAGGTAAAACTATGGAATCACAGAACTACAGACGGACACAGGTAAAACTATGGAATCACATAACTACAGACGGACACAGGTAAAACTATGGAATCACATAACTACAGACGGACACAGGTAAAACTATGGAATCACAGAACTACAGACAGACACAGGTAAAACTATGGAATCACAGAACTACAGACAGACACAGGCAGAACTATGGAATCACAGAACTACAGACAGACACAGGTAAAACTATGGAATCACAGAACTACAGACAGACACAGGTAAAACTATGGAATCACAGAACTACAGACCGACACAGGCAGAACTATGGAATCACAGAACTACAGACCGACACAGGTAAAACTATGGAATCACAGAACTACAGACCGACACAGGTAAAACTATGGAATCACAGAACTACAGACATACACAGGTAAAACTATGGAATCACAGAACTACAGACAGACACAGGTAAAACTATGGAATCACATAACTACAGACGAACACAGGTAAAACTATGGAATCACAGAGCTACAGACAGACACAGGTAAAACTATGGAATCACAGAACTACAGACAGACACAGGCAGAACTATGGAATCACAGAACTACAGACGGACACAGGCAGAACTATGGAATCACAGAACTACAGACGGACACAGGTAAAACTATGGAATCACAGAACTACAGACGGACACATATAAAACTATGGAATCACATAACTACAGGCGGACACAGGTAAAACTATGGAATCACAGAACTACAGACGGACACAGGTAAAACTATGGAATCACAGAACTACAGACGGACACAGGTAAACTATGGAATCACAGAACTACAGACAGACACAGGTAAAACTATGGAATCACATAACTACAGACGGACACAGGTAAAACTATGGAATCACATAACTACAGACGGACACAGGTAAAACTATGGAATCACAGAACTACAGACAGACACAGGTAAAACTATGGAATCACAGAACTACAGACGGACACAGGTAAAACTATGGAATCACAGAACTACAGACGGACACAGGTAAAACTATGGAATCACATAACTACAGACGGACACAGGTAAAACTATGGAATCACAGAGCTACAGACAGACACAGGTAAAACTATGGAATCACAGAACTACAGACAGACACAGGTAAAACTATGGAATCACAGAACTACAGACAGACACAGGTAAAACTATGGAATCACAGAACTACAGACGGACACAGGTAAAACTATGGAATCACAGAACTACAGACGGACACAGGTAAAACCATGGAATCACATAACTACAGACACAGGTAAAACAGTATATCCTCCTCTTCTTTGAAGCAGGGTACACAAAATATTATATCCAAATCGTGTCTTTGGTTTGTGTTGATGATTATAGTTTTGTAGTTGTGTGTGTTGTTTGTTTTTTTGTAACTAAATATAAGCAAAGTAGAAATAATAGTTACCAAGTTATAATCATACAAAAAGTGGGACGGAATTAAACTTTGGCAGAAAAAAATTAGGTTTTATTAAACTGAAAGTAAATATCTGATTGATCTAGAAAGATATCCCACTATGCATCATGTCAATATCAAGTTTGTGACAAAAAATAGATGAGTTATGAGTAAACAAAAAGGGGAAAGAAAGCAGGCAGAACTATGGAATCACAGAACTACAGACGGACATAGGTAAAACAGTGTGGTTTGGTAGTTGTGTGTTGTTTGTTTTTTTTTCTGATGATTTTTGTCTACCAATTTTGTTTATCAGGGTTAGAGTTAAGTACTATTCCATTTAAGGATCATCATCAGGCAGGGGGTGGCACATCGATAATTTCACATTTCAGATTTTGCGGTAGAGATGCATTCATTTTACCATAAAAACAAACCCAATGCAGTTTTTACATCTTTATTTGTATTTGGTGCCTAGATATTTTTAGACTGGTTATATAGGAAAAAATATGGTGGGAAATTTTCCCGTACTTTTTCACTATACAATACATGTATGTAACTAAATTTTGACTGGTAATATCTCTTAAACCCAAGATAGACTGAAAAATTTTAGTGGTCAAAACAAAGTTTACTGGGGTTGCTTTACCTAGTTCTGTTGAAATTTTTTTGTGTATTTATTATCGATGTGCCACCCTATTGATGGTATCCGCCTGATTCATAGAAAAAGGATTAACAACAATATTTGATTGCACCTTTGGTACACCTTTACTTCTTGCAATCAGAAACATCAACCCAAATAAAGCAACTAGTTTATACTAAAGTGTTAAACTACACAGGCAATTTGTCATAACATTAACGTTAATTTAGTGTTAAACTTTTTAACGTTAATCCAGATGTTGAGTAATGCGACTTCAAATGTTAAACTTTAACATCAAATTAACAATCGAAGCTCAATTATCACTAATTTAACGTTAACAAAATTGCCTGTGTACAGGGCTTTTATGTCTTTTGCAAAATGACGATGATTTAAAAATATCATTATTCATACCAGAACAAACTGTTTTCCAGGAAGATGAAACATTTGACTCGCAAACATTAGAACATGTAAATTTCCCATTACAACAAATCGTCATCACTCCTATGGACCAATAATTCTTACCTCTGATATGTTTTGGTATGTGTTGTGGAACTGGCCGAGCCTCCAGACTTTCTATTCTTGCTTGTTGGTCTTTCTGACTTTTTATTATGTCTTCAACCTCTTGCTGTAAATCTTTTACATCTTTCCTAAATTGTAGGATATCTTCCACCATTTGACTTCTGATATCTTGGTCAAGTCTTTTGTGTTCTAAACCGTTTACTTCAGTAGTTAAGGATCCTTTGCTCAATCTCTGTATTGCCTGTTGAAGATATTGCAAATCTAAATGCATGAATTATTTGAGGATCTTAAAAGATATGCATTTAAGATTCAAAGGTAAAGAAATGTCAAGGTCATTTGGTAATTGACTGAGTGACATTTTCCTATGGACCAACCAAAGTGATTCTTGATTGATTTCTATCTCGCAGATAAGTGCAGATCTTGGTTTGTCATGGAGTTTTTGTTGTCCCCCGCCGCAACGCGTAGGAGGGACTTAGTAATGGTCTCCGTCCGTCCGTCTGTCACGTTTTTTGTGGGTGCAACTCCTCGGAAACTACTGAAAGGATGTTGCTGAAACTTTACACACTGATAGGGTACATTTAGTAGATGATCATCCCATATTTGAAATTTTCAAAATGGCTGCCGTTTCTATGGAAACAGGGAAGAAAGGTCAAAATTTAGGACATCCAATATTTCAATAGGCTGATAGAGCAAAAGGTACTTTATAATAATACGAAAAAAAATTTGAAACAATATTTACAGTTTTCGAGTTATTTACGAATTTGTGATTTTCCGGTCCAAAAATGGGACTTTGTCATATCAAACATTTTTGTGGGTGCAACTCCTCGGATACTACTGAACAGATGTTGCTGGATCTACTGTTAATAGGTGATCATCCCATATCTTGACAACCTATTTCTATCGTTTCTCAGAGAATAAATTGCTTGAATTGACATACCACACAACTTTTATGCGGCGGCGGGGGACACATGGCTACGCGTAGCAATCTTGTTCGGTCTTCCTTTACTGGATTTGACACACTGAATTAAGAATATGCAGAGCGACTGTATGCTATAGCAGACAGGAACTGCTTACTCCTACGGCGCAACTGAGTTCATTCTAGTTATGACTAGAGTTCACTTGTTGACTTCTGTTCAGTTAATTTTCTGGTGCTGTTCTTATTAACTTTTGACACATTGGTGCATCTTTGCTTCTATCATAGTCATTGAGAAACAGACTAACCATAAAAGACTGAACACAAATCAATTTTGTCAGTCATCGAGTGTAAAATGAGGTCAAGGTCAGATATCAAGTGACGGATGCAATAACCCTAGTTTAATTCATCATTTCTTGAATATCTGATGCAGAGCTATTATAATTTTCAAGTAATTCATATTTCACTAAACTCTTACAAAAAAAAATCACACCAAGTTTCATCAAACTCCATCAAGCCCTTTAAGAGGAGTTGGGCTTATGACGTAGATCGACAGACCTACCTTGGTTGTTATCATCATTCAACCAGTGATGTCTTGTTTTTTTTCCCAAATTTATGACATTTTATTGCCCTTTGACATGATTTGTACACTTTTTCAACAACAGCTCTGTCCATTTTACCCCTTTCTTAAAATGGTTAGGGACAAATAACAAAAATGCATTAGCAAAATCCCTATGGTGATAAGTTATATTACATCAAAATTTCACAATTCACAGCACTGTTAAGGATCATCACGTCTATTTTTTTACATCTCTTTTATTCTGTCTGACTATGAGATAAATGTTTAAGGCTTAACACATAGGGTTTGTATACCTGTGTAATAGGGACAGATTTTGTTAAAATATTATTATGTAATTTAATTCTTTATTTTTCTGATTTTTATAAAATCAAATTTAGATTTTATTTTTACTTAGTTAAATTAAATATATGTCAAAATAAGCTTGAGTAAAATTACTTATTAATTTTTACTTCTATCTAATTAGGGTTTTAAAGAATAGATTTTTGTTAATTGATTTTTCTTGTAATTTGACATTGAGCTGAGTATTAATTTCAAACTTTTATGAAACTTTGTAAATTAGGGTAAATATTTCAAAATGAGTTCTTTTCAGTCCATCATATAAATTCATGACCCAATCAAAGAAACAGCAGTAAGTTCGTACACATGACACCGTGAGGATTCCACACGTGCTTTACAAGGCAGCGGTGACAGTCAAACATTCTGGCTCCTGACAAAGAGTGAGCATCAAACTGAAAAAGTCGTCACTTCAGGACATGAACAAGACTGGACCAAACCGCCTACGCAGCAGCATTCAACTCAAATTTATTGGACTTTCGAAACTGTGCTAACTTTTATTCTTTGGACTTTTAAATATTTCATTTGGACTTTGAATCAAATTTAATTGTGAAATTCTAAACTTTGGACTTTGTGAAATCTTCAACTTTGAATCATTTTTGTTATTGTTTTTAATATTGAATTTTGTTTATATAAATTGTTAAAACTTGTTGTTTTGTCTATATTAGAATGCCACGCCACACCCGCCTTGTCCCGTGGGTCTTTGCACTGCTAAACCTAGTTTCCCCCTAAGGTGGTGCGTGGACTATGCGATGACACCTTGAATGCTTCAATTTAGGGGCAAGCCTAGCAAAGCCTTATGTAGTCTATAGAGTAGTGAAGATTTTTGCGTTTTTTTTTTCAGTCTAGACGGAGTGATTTCCTGCATCCAGTCAGGCAAAAAGCTTTATTTTCTATATTACTTTTCAATATTTGTTAACATGAAACACACTTTTAAAAATTTCTATTTTTATTGGCATTTTATATGACCGGCACAAGTTTTGTTTATTCCTTTGCATTTTACTTGATGAATTATTTAGTTAGAGGAGATAGAGTATACATTATGTATTCATCTATTACTTCATTGGTTATTTCTCTTATTTGATTGGTCAATGCAAGGATTCTGTTGGGTTCATTCATAAAATTTAATACAAAATACACATCAATGGGACGAGTCCATTTTAATCGAAGGGATGTTTCAATCGATTCAATTTTTGTATTGTGTTCATTTACGTTGAGAGCATCTGCATTTGACCATCCCTTCTTTTCTCATTAATTATTTTGCAAATATTTGATCAATAAACTTTAACACAGAATAAATCTACTATAGCACTTATATATATTTCACTTGCCTTTAAACACTTTAGCACTTTGATTTGTACTAGTTACTTACCTGGCTGAGCTCAGTCCACATGATACTAAAGACACCCTGCTCTATTTTGCAATGCTCAATATGAGCTAGGAGATTCCTATACTTTCTGATACGCTCCACATCATCTTCATCTGATATATCACTGGCCAGTGGAGGGAATCCCCAACCTCGAGCTGGTTGGGGGACATTTAATGTATTTCTGGTCAACTTATAGAGGAGCGAGAAATCAAATGTTGATGACGCAGGCAACATTGGTATAGCTACAAAACATAATGATATCAGATATTTCTATTTTCTTTGTGTGTACAAATTGTAAATTTTCATTTGGCAGAGCAGAAACTTTAAAAGATTTGCTAGTTGACAATTTTGTCATGTAGGTAGATTTGACTTGAGTAAAATTTATGGAGAGGTTTGTGAAGCTTCTGAAGTTGAACATTTTAGCCAGCAATTTTGTTTTCGTTATCTGGAAATTAACAGTTTTACATTTTATGAGCCCAAAACTAAAAGGGGGAATCCCTTCGACCTATTGGACACTTTTGTAAAGCCTCTTAACATGTATTTTTAAGCATGAAAAAGGTTTTCTATATCTGTAATCGTTTCCATTCTATATGTGTAAAAACCTAAGTATGTGGTAAACATAGAGTGCTAGACCTAGGAGCATAAAATTGGTATACACCACACGGTACTATAGGATAAAACTATATGCAAAATATCAGACCTCTGGGTCATGTAGTTGCTGAGAAATCTGTGAAGGAAATTAATCTAGGGACGGACGAATGGATGGACGGACAAAAAGACAGACAGAGTAATTCCTATATACCACCCCCAAATTTTGTTTTCGGGGAATATAAAAATGTTAGATATAAGGAGGCTTCAATTGATCTAAAATTCCACTAACATTTGATTTAATGTATTTACCTGGGAAGAGTAAGTTAAGCTGGTCCTTGTTACATTTCATTGGTTGTGTATATCTTAAGTTGTGTTCATGTGTGCTAAGATGGCCATGTAATGAACCTGGTGGCACATGGTTATCAAAATAATGGCGGACAGAATCTGTGCCAATGTTCAAACACAAAAGATATATCCTTAAATAGTTTGTTTCTTCAGATAAAACGGCGCTTGTTGTATCTAAAATAAAAGTGTAAAGACCGATAAGAACTTTATAATCAAATATGACTTCGACAAAATAAAACTCATACTACCACTTTAAATAAAAAAGGGGAATTTATACATATAACGTTTTGAATATCTGCAATTTGACGGATGTTAAATTATTAGCTATATTTTGACAAATCAAAAAATCTAAACGACAGTTTTATACCGCATATGCTAATATTCAACTATACCATTTGTGTTACTTCTTTGGTGTCAGATGATTTTACATTTGAAAAAGTTTATGAACTGAGGGTCGTCAGATGCTGGACACCTAATGATGGCTGATTGGTTTGAACAAAATTAATCTTAATACTTATAGAAAATAATGACATGAGGAATAGGTATACGTAACACAGCCTGCATAAACAAGTGGAAATCTAAATACTAAAATGAATATGCCCAAAAGACGTAAAACCCCATCTTGCTACATTTATTTGGGATGGATGGACAACACTGCAAGTTTCAATGAACTTAATACAAAGTAAACCTACCAACATTGATTGTCAGTGGGTTGCTGGAGACTTGGTCACCCTCAAATGTTACTTTACAGACATACACTCCAGAGTCTTCAGCTTTAACATGATGGACAGTCAGAGACGGAGTATCTACAGTACCACCACTATAATTGTCTGGAGTCAGCTGAATGTCCTCCCCAGATCCTCTATATCTGGTCCATAGAACAGCTGAAGGTGTAGACTCTCCATTAAAAGTACAGGTCAGGATCAGTGAACTTCCCTGTAAGACTGTGGTCTGTTCAGTTGATACTGTAACTTTTATTGGTTCTGAAAAAAAGTAAATAAATCTGATGTAATGGAATAATTGGCTTTAGATGACCCTTCAACTAAGAAAACTCTAACAACAACCAAAGAAAAACATGGCTGCCACCATATCACTTATTCAGCATCATTAGTATGACAAGAACAGATTCTAGGTCCATGGAAAAATTATATGTCAACTTGTTAAACAGGAAATACATGAGCGACAGATTTGAAAATGCACACCACCATTAGGACCCCTACCTGAAGCTGCATACCAAATATTGAAAGCCTATTATTAATAGTTGCTGAGAAAACTTACTAAAATGTTGTAACCGACTGACAGACGGTTGCCAAGCATTTCTATGTCCCCCCTCTGCCTTGCAGCGTAACTGACTGAGGGACGGTAACCCAGCATTTCTAACATCCCCGCTCCGCCTTACAGCGTAACCGACTGCCAGATGGTCGCCTAGCATTTCAATGTCCCTGCTCTGCCTTGCAGCGTAACCGAATGAGGGACAGTCGCCCAGCATTTCTATGTCCCCCCCTCTGCCTTGCAGCGTAATCGACTGACGGACGGTCGCCCAGCATTTCTATGTCCCCGCTCCTCCTTGCAGCTTAACCAACTGACGGACGTTTGCCCAGCATTTCTATGTCCCCGCTCGGCCTTGCAGCTTAACCAACTGACGGACGTTTGCCCAGCATTTCTATACATCCCCGCTCCGCCTTGCAGCTTAACAGACTGACGGACAGTCGCCCAGCATTTCTATGTCCCTGCTCCGCCTTGCAGCGTAACCAAATGAGGGACAGTCACCCAGCAAATCTATACATCCTCGCTCCGCCTTGCAGCGAAACTGACTGACGGACAGTCGCCCAGCATTTCTATGTCCCCGCTCCACCTTGCAGTGTAACCGACTGACAGATGGTCACCCAGCATTGCTATGTCCTCGCTCCGCCTTGCAGCGTAACCGACTGAGGGATGGTCGCCCAACATTTCTATGTCCCTGCTCCGCCTTGCAGCGAAACTGACTGACGGACGGTCGCCCAACATTTCTATGTCCCCGCTCCGCCTTGCAGCTTAACCAACTGACGGACGTTTGCCCAGCATTTCTATGTCCCCGCTCGGCCTTGCAGCTTAACCAACTGACGGACGTTTTCCCAGCATTTCTATGTCTCCACTCCACCTTGCAGCCTAACCCACTAACAGACGGTCATCCAGCATTTCTATGTCCCCGCTCCGCCTTGCAGCATAACCCACTAACCAATGATCGCCAAGCATTTCTATGTCCCTGCTCCGCCTTGCAGCATAACCCACTAAGACGGTTGCCCAGCATTTCTATGTCCCTGCTCCACCTTGCAGCATAACCGACTGAGGGACGGTTGCTCAGCATTTCTATGTCCCCGCTCCCCCTTGCAGCTTTACTGACTGAAGGATGGTCCCCCAGGATTTCTGTGTCCCCGCTCGGCCTTGCAGGGTAACCGAATGAGGGACACTCGCCCAGCATTTCTATACATCCCCGCTCCGCCTTGCAGCTTAACCGAATGAGGGACAGTCGCCCAGTAAATCTATACATCCTCGGTCCGCCTTGCAGCGAAACTGACTGACGGATGGTCGCCCAACATTTCTATGTCCCTGCTCCGCCTTGCAGCGTAACCGAATGAGGGACAGTCGCCCAGCAAATCTATACATCCTCGCTCCGCCTTGCAGCGAAACTGACTGACGGACGGTCGCCAAGCATTTCTATGTCCCAGCTCCGCTGTGCAGCGTAATTGACTGACGGACAGTCTCCCAGAATTTCTATGTCCCCGCTCTGTCTTGCAGTGTAACTGACTGACGGACAGTCGCCCAGAATTTCTATGTCCCCGCTCTGCCTTGCAGTGTAACTGACTGATGGACAGTCGCCCAGAATTTCTATGTCCCCGCTCCGCCTTGCAGCGTAACCGAATGACGGATGGTCGCCCAGCATTTCTATGTCCCCGCTCCACCTAGCAGCGTAACAGACTGACGGACGGTCACCCAGCATTTCTATGTCCCCGCTCCTCCTTGCAGCTTAACCGACTGAGGGATTGTCGCCCAACATTTCTTTGTCCCTACTCCGCCTTGCAGTGGGGAATAAAAACCAAAAATCTCTTGAACCGTTTTGATTAACTTTACAAGTCTGTTGAATGCACTTAATGTGTTTATTGATCATTGTTAATGAACCACAGAGGACAGAGGACGATGACAGACATCAAGCAATGATTAAAAAAACACTTTTTTAATTTATAAAGGCAATACATCAAAGGTAAATATTTTATAATTTCATATATGATAGAAAACAGCAACAAATCTCATATGCAGAACTATATGAATTTCAGAGAATGAAATCTTAAAGTAAAATTGGCTGTCTTATGTTAGGTAGCATAAATTGTAAATCAATCATAATACTTTGAAAACTTCAGGTTAGGATGTACTTATTTATGTGGTACAAAGTTTTAAACCTACCAACATTGATTGTCAGTGAGTTGCTGGAGACTTGGTCACCCTCAAATGTTACTTTACAGACATACACTCCAGAGTCTTCAGCTTTTACATGATGGACAGTCAGTGACGGAGTATCTACAGTACCACCACTATATTTGTCTTGAGTCAGCTGAATTTCCTCCTCAGGCCCCCCATTAGATCTGGTCCATTGAACAGCTGAAGGTTTAGACTCTCCTTTGAAGTTACAGGTCAGGATCAGTGAACTTCCCTGTAAGACTGTGGCCTGTTCAGTTGATATTGTAACTTTTATTGGTTCTGAAAAAGTAAAAAAAATGTGGTTAGATGGAAAAAATTAATATTAGATGATCAATCAAGTTGCACAAACTGAGAAAAATCCTTACCATTTTGGACCATTGGGGATGGGTGGGTCAAGTCCTGATACATAAAAGAGCAATGAAAATCAGCATGCACACATAGTAACAACATGGACTTCAATCAGATAATATCATAACGTTCATGAAGATTGTAACAAACACTAGATATTATCAATATTAAAAAAGAGGCTCCCTATACCTATTCGTGTGCATGCAGCCCATGGTGGGATCACAAAACTTTTTGTCACATGCATTCCACCTTGGACATTCTACATATATTTAACATAAAATTAAGGAATTGGTACATGTCTTTTCAATGAATATATACAAGCTTATATAACAAGAGTTTACACTCAAGTATGTCTCGTCTGTGGCACCATCAGAAACAATAATCCTTTCCTACTTCAACTACATTTTTAATTTATAAGGATTTTCAGTTTCTGAGATCAAAAGGTGTGTATCTAACTTAAACTTTGCTTATCTATGCAATCAAAATGATCAAAGTCACTCAAACAGAAAATCAAGGTCAACATCAAGGTCAAAAGATGGGGATACAACTGTGCTAAGCTATTCAAGGGCATATGCAAACCAAGTCTCAGCAACCTAGGACCGATAGTACATGTAGTACTTGAGATATGGAGGTGCTCATAAAACCTTAACACTGCTATTATATGTGTATTGAAAATTTTCAAAGTCACTCAACCAGAAAATCAAGGTCAAGGTCAAAAGATGCAGACTCAACTGTGCAAAACTACTACAAGGGCTTATGCATACCAAGTTTCATCAACCTAAATGTAGGACATAAAGTTCTTGAGATATGGAAGAGCTTGCAAAACCTTACCGTAATGATTGCTATTATATGTATTAAAAATTGTCAAAGTCACTCAACAAGAATGTCAAATTCAAGGTCAAAAGATAGGGATGCAACTGTGCTCAGCTACTACGAGGGCATATGTATACCTACTTTCATCAACCTAGGACTTATATTTCTTGAGATATGGAGGTGCTTGCAAAACATTACCATTGCTTTTTATATGTCAGTCAGAGATCCCACTTAAACAAGTAAACAGAATTGTACTTCTTTAAGTAAACAAAAATTTACTTGTTTAAGTAAAGTATTTTTCTCTGAGCAAAAATTTACCTATACTAGTAAATTTGAAAAACTTTGAGCTCATTTTACTTGTTACACAATATTTTTACAATCAAACAGATAATTTTCTTTAAATGTTTACATCATCTGCTCTATGGTCCATTAAAAATTTCTGATGCGCATGGCTGTCTTCATGGTGCGCACGGCCTTTGAAAATTGCCCTCTTGGGACAATAAATGTTGATTATTTCTCAATTAACTGAAGATAACAGATTATCTCAGTCTGGTGAAGGTTGCTGATACTATTAGCCATATAAATAATCATGAATGAAAGTAAATTGCATGACTAGATAAAGATAATTAAGAAAAGAATGATTTTCTATCATTTTACTTGTACAAGTAAATTAGTGAAAGTCAAAAAAAGGGAGACAATTTTAACTCTTAAAAGTTTACCTATAGAAGTTAAAATCTGTTTACTTGTACAAGTGGGATCTCTGACTGTATGTATTGAAAATTGTCACTCAATCTATAAATCAAGGTCAAGGTCAAAAGATGAGGATGAAACTGTGCTAAGCTACTACTGCGGCATATGCATACCAAGTTTCATCAAAAACGGACCTATAGTTCTTGAGATATGGAGGTGGTCATAAAATCTTACCCAAAAAATTAACGCGGCCGCCGGTAAACAATGGTAAAGTAACACCTATGTTCTGCTTTGCTTCGCAGGTGAGACAAAAATAATTGGCCCCTAATTTCTAAACAATAAAAGAGGGGAAAATAATTCTCTGTTACATGTTTTGTAGATCTTGTTTTGCTTAACAATATGCAATTTAATTTTTTCAAATATCTCATATAGTTTTTAAGATATTGAGCTTAATAAGTGCAAAATTCATCAAAAATCAAACAAGAGGCTCCCAGGAGCCTGAATTGCTCACCTGGTCTTGATGTTGACCCTATACTTTTGTAGAGCTAAATGAGCTGAACATTTAAGCAAGCAACAGCTTTTCTCTACCTGCAATAGTTTTCATTCTATAGGCCAAAACACCATTTTTCACCTATAAGGGGTCATAACCCCTATAAGGAGTCATCTGACAACTTCGACCCTATGGAGACTTTTGTAGAGCTAAATGAGCTGAACATTGAAGCAAGCAACAGCTAATCTCTATCTGCAATAGTTTTCATTCTGTAGGCCAAAAACATGAAAAATCGCTTTTTTCAGGGGCCGTAACCCCTATAAGGGGTCATCTGACAACTTCGACCCTATGGAGAATTTTGTAGAGCTAAATGAGCTAAACATTTAAGCAAGCAACAGTTAATCTCTATCTGCAATAGTTTTCATTCTGTAGGCCAAAAACATGAAAAATTGCTATTTTTCACCTTTAAGGGGCCGTAACGCCTATAAGGGGTCATCTGACAACTTCGCTTCTATAGAGACTTTTGTAAAGTTAAATGAGCTGAACATTTAAGCAAGCAACAGCTAATTTCTATCTGCAATAGTTTTCATTCTGTAGGCCAAAAACATGAAAAAATGCTATTTTTCACCTTTAAGGGGCCGTAACCCCTATAAGGGGTCATCTGACAACTTTGACCAAAATGGAGACTTTTGTAGAGCTTTTGATGCTGAATCAGTAGCGTGGCCTCAGATTTCCTCTATCTCTTATACTTTTTGATTTATAAGCCAAAAACAGTAGTCTGACCCCCCTAGTCTATTTTTAGTAACGGCGGCCATGTTTTTTGACAGATCAAAAATCGAAACACAAGTTTGGTGCAGGACACCCTAAGGATCAATCATACTAAGTTTCATTCAATTCTGTTCAGTAGTTTCAGAGGAGAAGATTTTTGAAAAATTGTTAACGGACGACGACGACGACGACGACGACGGACGCCAAGTGATGGCAATAGCTCACATGGACCTTTGGTCCAGGTGAGCTAAAAAAGGGCAATAACTCCTACATAGGTTGTTGGATCTTCTTCAAAATTTCAGGGCAGGTAGATCTTGAGCCAGTGCCAATCATTTTTATTTCGCTAGAATTTTGATATCTATAGCCATCTCAGCTGGACACAATCAGTTGGTTACAATTGCGCATTAGCAAATCCCGGTCACTGGTAAGTTTTTGAACCTTAAATTCTAAACCTTGAACCTATGTTCTTTTTTAAGCCATGATGGCAAAATTTTTTAACCAATCAAAAATCCCCACATCAGTTCTGTGGGGGCTACCATAAAGTACCACCAGACAAAATATGGTTTGAATCTGTGCAGCCATTTCAGAGGGGGAAAAGTTTGAAGAAAAGTAAAAGAAGATGGACACCAAGTTTGTACAATTTTGGTTAACCTACCGGCATCTATAAAAAGCAAAAACTTTTAAATTTTCTCCATTGTCCATTTGTCTACTGTATTGTTTTATGAAATTCATAAGTATTTTTGTAAGCATGTACATGCGTATTGTTGATTTTTTATTATGTAAAAATACTTAAAGGCATATTTTTTGTTAAAAATTGATATATCTTGAAATATGGTCACTGTGTAATATGTGTATTTTAGTGTGTTAGGTTTAATTGATTGATTGATTGATACAAGTACTTTTGCCCTGTGTGACTTGGTTAAACGTGTTACATACACCTATTTTACATCTTGTTTTCTTCAAATTTTACAGACAACATACTGTTAAAATTATCTATCTTCATATACATGATATATGCATGTTCTATGTGACTTAAAAATAAACAACTTACTCTTTTGTGACTTATTTCTCAATCTCCAATACATAAACACTGCATTAACGGCCATCACAAAAATGGAGACAAACACAGCACTATAAATGAAAACAAATGATAAAAATATAGAGAAGAACTGACCCTCTCGCTATAATTGAGGTTCCAAGACAAAAAAGTGAACATAATAAAACTTTATGTACAGTTAGAATTTGTCCAAAATACATGTTATTTTTAAACTACCATTACTAAACTATGAACATGTTTCATCACGAAAGAAAGGGTGGTTAAGGTGTTGGGCTACTAACACATAGGTTCATGGTTTGATCTTTGTCCGGGATGAAAATTTCATGGACTGATTTCCCGACTCTCTCTCTTGACACCATTTGCGTGGGTGGTCTCAAGAAGCGATGCTAGTCCTTCGGAAGGGACCAAAAAAGGTTGTCCAGTATATTGGGAGAGCAATACCCTGCATACTTTAAAGACGCCTTTGTAGAGTTTGATAACAGTAGGCTCAATTGGGGCCGCTACAAATGCCACTCTCACAAGCTGCAAACAGGAGATGGATTTATAGAAGCATTACGCTTGTTTCCAAATCCAGGATAAATACTTGCATGTATATGTTAAACTTTCAATATAAAGAATATGTTTAAAAAACATGATATTTTTTTATCTGCAATCACTGAACTACATGTATGATTGACATGATTGAGTATTATTGTACGATGGTTTCTCTATATGTCAAAGCATCCTTCATATATGTATAAAGATTCATGATGATATCTGGAGCATTTGATTTCACGCTCATTACAACTTGAAACTTGTGTAGTATATATTGCTTCTTCAGTTGTTGTGTGATTTATGTCTGCTGTTCTTGTTTTTTTTTCTGATTTTGTCTTTATCTAACCATTCGAATCCCCCCTCGTAATTCTGGTATCCTCTTCTTTTTTCCTTCATTGAATTGTTACATGAATATTTTGCAGTCATGTCTTAGTTATACATTTTAAACTTACACCCAATCCATAATAACTTCTTCAGGTATTCACTACCACGCTGCTGAAAAAAAAAAGATAATATATATATATTTAAAACAAACAGTTATGGTAAAGGTGTAATGACTGTACACACTTTGTCTTTGTTTCTGTGCATATTATTCATGTTTTTTGTTGCAGGAATATTCTGCAGTCAGAAAAAGGACAGAAAATCATGGCACATGACATACGCAACAAAACAGAACAACATTTCAATATGAAATACGTCAGACCAACGGACAAATCCAGTAAAAATGTCTCAAGACCGGTAAAAAAATCATAAATTTCCAGACCAAATGTCTGGTGTTGTTTCAATAATGCTTCCAGTTTTTGTTGGATTATCTGTCTGTCTGTGTGTCCACAAGTTTCAATGGAAACATGATGTTTCCTATTGAATACACTGAAAAACAATATTTCTGACAAACTTTTGAAAAGAAAATCCGAAAATGTTGTTAATGAATGTGTTTACATTTGTAATCTAATTTAAGTAATGAAAAACATCGTGAGGACCGTACACATGGTACATTTATTCCAAAATGGCAGACAGTGAATGATCACAATTTCATGACAGCATTCGTGTTGATAACAATATGGACAAAACAGCGGCGTGGGAAATACAAATAAAAAATGAGAGGGCAAAATATTGTTGTAATGGGATGTACTAACACTACAGATAAGATAGTTTTTTTTTTAAATAAAGATTATAAAATGTTCTGTTTTTTTCAAAAAATAAAAAAGGAATGTGTCCATGGGACACGGATGTCCCCGCTACATGTAGGTACCAAACAGAAAGTGGAAGTCTCACAGGTCTGAAAGTTGCTCAGGACACAGATTACAAATTGTCATACTGAATCATCCTACCAAGTTTCAAATCATTCCTATGTATGGTTTCTTAGAACAGCTTAAAAACAAATTTCAAGTCAGTTTTCATAGATTTCATATTGTCCCCACCCTTAACAGGAAGTAAAGGCCTGACAGGTCTAAAAGTCACTAAGGATGCACAGTTTGTTATTCTGAACCATCCTACCAAGTTTCAAATCATTCTCAAGTACGGTTGTTGAGAAAAGCTTGACAGAAATTTTTAAGTCAATGTTCATAGATTTTCATATCAGCCCCACCCCAAACAGGAAGTAGAGGTGCCACAGTTCTGAAAATAGCTTAGAATGTACAGTTTGTCATTTTGCGAGTAACAATAAGTTGAGTTATCCTAATTTAATTGGTTATTGTTACTTGTGAGATTCCGACTGAAAAGGAGCCGTTTCTGGAATCTGTCCCCGGTTCAACCGGTAGGCACCGCATAATGGAAAGCGATTCAAGGTCATTGGTCCGAAGGGTTTTTAGTCCGAAGGGTCATTGGACCGAAGGGTCAATGGTCCGAGGGGGCGATGGTCCGCAGGGTCATTGGTCCGAAGGGTTTGATTCTTTGTAGGTATTTCAGGTATTTCAGGCCCAGGGGGGTTACTCCCTATATACAATATACGGGATGTGCAA
>OZ020314.1:3190033-3245033 GCA_963971305.1 Arcuatula senhousia
GTGCTATAGCAAGCAGACACTATTTACTCTTTTTACTCTTGTTTTAATTTGCGGTCACGGGATGATTGCAGTTTGGTTGTTATATGCGTTTTTGTGCTATTAATCCGACAGGCGAAGTGTGCTTAAGTGCTAACGTTTGTTTAAGATTAAACATGTTTCAATAACTTTGATATATTGAACCACTAGTTGGTCTACAGATACCTGTTTGTGGTCAGCTCTCATTCTCCGACCTTTACCCTAATGTACTAATTCTGCAAGAGCTAAAGTCCTAAAGACCAACACTAAATCGATTTTAACGTGACGGGTGTGCTATAGCAAGCAGGAACTGAGTTCACTGTCATTTCCAAAACATATTTCAAAGATAAAATTTGTTACACACTAGAACAAGTTTGCAGTATGCTTGATATCCTCATTGACAACATATTTGTCACCTTCGGAGGAGAGATTTTTCAACAACAAATCGACATTCCAATGGGCACAAACTGTGCTCCTCTCCTCGCCGAGGATTTTTCTCACACTCGTTAGATATTTGTCAAAGGAAACTCGCAAATGCTCGTTTCCCAATTTGATAAATATCTAACTCGATGTTATAAAAATCCGTATCTCATCACTTATAGTTGTGAAACCTGTGTTTCCCTGCTTGTCCCAAAACATGATAAATAATCAAAATAGCGACTAGCCAATACAAGAATGAAAACATTGGTAAGTTTCGGGTTGGATAGTGGTTGTGCGTCAACAATGCAACAATGGTGGAACAAAAACAAAACCAACATGAACGGAATTCCTACCCCCCCGCCGTGTGGCAAAAACTTTAAGTACGCTCGTTAAATAGGAGGTAGGCCTGTAATAGACCTGGAAATGCTTCCCTCCGTATGAGACCCCTATCTTAAGCTTCATACCAAATATCGTAAGCCTAGGAATAGTAATAGATGATAAATTTATCCATTATGACCCTTCGAAATGCTAAGTCAGCTCGTTAAACAGGAAGTAGGAAAGCCGCAGACCTGGAAACGCATCTGACCACATGGGACCCCTACCTAAAGCTGCATACCAAATATGGAAAGCGTACAATTGGTAGAACCTAAGGAACCAGTTACGAAAAATTGTCCATTTTTGACCCCGACCTGAAGCTGTATACCAAATATTGAAAGCCTTGGATTACTAGTAGCTGAGAAATATGTTACGGACAAATGAACGGATGGACGCCCGACATTTTTATATGCCCGCTCCGCGTGTCGGCGGGAAAAAAATGAAAAATAACAAAAACACACACAGAAAACTAAATAACCCTTCAATAGAGAAAGGTGCTATTCGTGTTGGTAGGAGGAAGTTGCTTGCTACTTTTGCACTGTTTACGAAAGTAGAGGGGAATATAGTAAATTGATGTTCAGGTTCGTTCGTTCGTCCATCTGCCCTTTATAAAAATGCCCACTTACATGGTTAAGCTAGTTTTAGATTGAGAAGTATTTATTGTCGTGAAGGTTTATACAAGGTTATATGCATCTATTTAACATCAGTGTTGGTTGCATTTTTTGCAATTTGACAAAACTTTTTCGTCTTCGCTTTTTTGTCCCATGTTTGTGTTATATTTAACCTACAGTTATTCATTTGAGACAACATAGTAGTACATTTTTGCTAAAGGTTATCCTTCGAAATGTGAGCCTTCTGCTTCACCAATATTGTCAGAAGAATTTACTTGAACTAGTATACGAAAACGCTATTATCTGTACCATATGCTTAATCCCTGTATACCCAGACTTTTGTACTGTTTAAACTTAAACACATAAGACAATCCTTGGACACATTTTTACTCTTAACAGATATAGCATTTCTTAGTATCAAGCGCCTATTATTCCAGTCAAGGTATTTTTATTTTGTTATGTTAATCCCCCACTTTGGTGGGAAGACATATTTTTATTCTGTCCGTCCGTCTGTCTGATTGTCCTGCACTTATTCCGCTCAGCTCCTTAAAGAAAGTTGATATGTAGCAAGGACACCATAAATATGTAGTTGTGCAAAATTAACAGGACATTTCTATCCTCAATATTTTGTGGGATTTATTGCCCATTGACCTTCAGACTTTTCCATTACCCATCTTAATCACAAGTTTCCGCTCTCAGCTTATTAAAAAACTACAAGTACATATGACAATGAAATTTATGAAACTCGGTATGTAGCCAGTACACTATGTACTTGTGCATATAAGACGGAAAGTTTGAAAGAAAATAACAAAATCTAGGTCTCTCACTGGCCTGTAGAAAGAATTTCGGTAACTTGAATGGTGGTACTGTAAAAACATGTACACCAAAGCCCGATATTTAAAGTTATTTTATCAACATTTCTATCTTTTTAAATTGTAAGTTTTTTTTTATATCCCCGCTTCAAAGAAGTTTTCTAAGCGACTATATGACACAGAGGCCTGGTATTTTGCATATAAATGTAGCTTCATCTTATTTATAGTACCATATGGAGTATATAATAATTTTATTCCCCTATGTAGGGGGGTGGACAGGGGGGTCCCATTCCCCCGCTCCCCGCCCCCACCACCCCCGCTCCCCGCCCCCTCCACCTCCGCTCCCCACCCCTGCCATCCCCGCTCCCCGCCCTCTCAACTCCCGTACCCCCGACCCCTCTGTCCGCCCCCGTACCCCCGCTCCCCGACCCTTCCACCCCCGTTCCCCGAACCCTTTACCCCCGCTGACCGCCCCCTCAACCCTCGTTCCCCCTGTCCGCCCCCACGTCTATGTTTTATACTTCCTGTCTACCGGATACTAAGGTTTTTACACATAATGGACATATATGCAAAATTTCCGTCAAAGTTTTCTAAGCAACTACAATACATAATGCAAAGGCCTGATATTTGCATATGGTTTATCCTATAGTATACCATAAAGCAGATAGCAATCTGATGTTCCTAGATCGTCTACTTCCTGTTTACCAAATACTGAGGTATTTACACATGAATATTTTTTACACATATTTACACATATGTCTGCATAATATTCCATATTCTTTCGGTTTTAATAATTTCACAGATTCATAAAGTTGTTTTACATCTTATAATTTGATTCAAAATCAGGATAGCAAAGACTGTATTTAGCTATCATCCATACATGTAATGAATCATTTCATTGGTCTAGCTGTTACTGTAGCAAAAGACGATTGGATATAAAACAAATAGATTTACAAAAACTAAATAGAGAAAACACTTTTATTAAAATGTTAATAAATGATACTTGAACAGATCGCATCTGTTCTGTGTTCATGATACAACAATGAAAATACGAGTTTGAAATGTTCCCCCTTCCCCTGTAGATTGATTGAAATTTATTTATTGATAGATCAGATACAATATCACTACTCGTAGATGGTTCTTCTTCATCTGTCCGGATGGTGCACGTGTCTTGTGGCCCCGCTTGTGACTTCGTCAGCGATTCCCTTAAACGGATCCTGTCCCCTATTGTAACGACACCAAGAGCGGCAAGTTCTTCGTCTGATAGTTGCTTGGCGATTTTCATATCAATTGTTTGTTCAAGAAAACGCTCGGCGAGAGTGCCCACTCCCAAATTAAACAGAACCGCCTCCATACTTCCCATTTTGATTGGAGGTGAGTGTGAACTTTCATCTTACAAAAATATCCGAGTGCGGAAATTGTCGTTGATTTCCGATTTCCCCCGAGTAACACCACTTAAAAGAGCACCTTATGCTATAACGACAGCGTATAAAGTTGTAACCACATAGTACAAAGTTGTAATCACATAGTATAAGTATGTACCCACATAGTATAATGTTGTAATCACAAAGTATAATGCTGTAAGTACTGAGTATAATGTTGCACAAACTTAGTATAATGTTGTTACAGCATAGTATAATGGTGTAATCACAGATTATAATGTTGAAAAGACAGTGTATAATTATGCAACCCCAGAGTATAATGTTGTAACCCCAGAGTATAATGGTGTAACCCCAGATTATAATGTTGAATAGACACTGTAAAATGATCCATGCATGGAACGACTGAGTATAAAGTTGTAACCACATAGCATAATGCTGTCACCACGGAGCACAATATTCTGTGTTGTGTTGTTTGTGTGGGTTTAAACCCTTTTGACAGGATTCTTGAAGTATAACAAACTATACTACCTAAGCATGTGGCTACTTGTATGTAATAAATTATACAGTATAAACTTATTATTTGTGTTGTCCGCTGAATGATACTTTGCAATCCGTAAATTTTCTGAGTTTTTTTTAAGTATTTACTACTACGTGAACTTAGTAAAAACGCTGATTTAATATTTTATGTACATAGCTTTTGCCGTCGTCAGTTTTTTTCTTTCTTTATTTCGAAGGTAGATGATCATATATAGTGTTCGGTTCCGTACTCCCGTTCGTCAACTCGTCGGTCCCAAATCAGTTTTATATACAGTTTGTCTTATTAACATACCCTATCTCTTACTAGTATAAAAAAATACGCACTGATCGATTTCTTTTATATTTCCAAGATGGACAGTATTTTTTCGGTTAAATAAAAAAAGATAACACGAAAGGGCTTCCGGCGTCTCGCAGAAATCACACCTGGTAAACCTCAACTAGAAGAGTTCACGAAAGAATAACAAAACTTAATAAGATTCACGTAAAGGCAATTAAATAAAAAAAATGTTTTGTCCGGCGAAGAAAAAAGTAATAAGTTTGGATTCTGTTTTGAATTTTGTATCAGTGAAACACACATATTTACCAAAACCATTTTATGTGAACTCATCTTACTGCAGGTGGAAATTGGCTTGCGTTTACCCTATTTGCATTAAAATACTACAATACTACAACACCGAACAACACAATGAAGGTCTCGTCGGCAAAAAAATCTGAATAATTACGGATTTACCTTAAAAAATTATTTTCGTCAAGTGAGTGAATGAGTGAATTGTTGTTTTACGCTCTTGCAACGCTATATAGGTTATTTAAAGGCGATGAACATGATATGATGATGAAAAAATAGGATGAGGTGGGAAACAAAGAAACAGTAAATTTTGAAGACCACAGGAAAATGCCGGGAGATATGGGTAGAGGCGGAAAATTGAGCCTATGTGGCGCAGTTATTGGCGGTCAACAATATGGATCTTTTACGTGCATGAAGCGTGGCACTCTCCACACACGTTGGCCCACTATGGTCAGTGGCCAGGTTTTCCGTATTATAGACCTGACAACACCGGGGGACGAAGGCCACCCTATTCAGCCACCAATGGTTCACTCCTTGGTCGGTCTGTGGGCTGGACACTAGCACCGATGTCAGAATCGCACGACCCTTAATCGCATTTTATGACAAGCTAGGCTCTGCGCCGGTCCTATTCGTCTCCCGGGTCCCGTACGAGACTTAAATGGTATTTGATCAAGATGTAAAGTAAAGATACATGTATGTGCTTATAGTTTTAGGGTTAAAGCTTTTGGAAATATCTGTTAGTTTAGCTGCCTAAAACCTGGTTTAACCCATATAATAATATCTTTTGAAATGCCTGTACTAAGTCCGGACAATCACGATCTTGAATTTTTCTGGTCTGTCTTCCTTGTTTTTTTAGATCGTTCATCCAAGTACACTAGTCTTTTTTACCTTTCTTTATGCGGGCTTAGCAAAATTGACGTTATTTGCAATTGTTTAAATATGTAGAAATTTCCTTGACAAAGGGATTGGTTCGTTCCCATGAGAAGTGAAACAGAATGCCATTAAGTTTTATATAAAAGTAACTTTATTAGTCATTAAGTCTTCTTTCCTCAAACTTCTTTTTTTCGAAATATTTATAAAAAATAGCAAAAGAAAAGGATGCAGTATTGATTTTTATGTTTTTTTTCGAAAGAGGTAAAACTTTTTGATTTAGTTCTTCCTGCATATACGACCAAATAAATTGTATTCCTTATGTTACTCCATTAATTTTCCCTACGCGTGTCTGCATCGACAAAAAATATCAGTAAAATATCACGGCATGCTGAATAAAATAAAATCGGAAACGAATGTGAAGCGTCGAACGTCGCGCCATTTGATGGAGCACATTATGACGTTACGTAACAACCGCTAGAGTGGGTGGTAAAGGGTTTTTTTCGTGCATCGTGTTGGTGAGCAATTTTTATTTCCCGTTCAGCCGTGCATGGAGGTTTATCGTGCATCGTGTTTCTCTATTTTATTTTTCGTTCATCGTGATTATCATTTTTTTAATTGGCCGTTCATCGTGTATTACCATTTTTATTGGTCGTTCATCCGTGCATGTACCCCCCCCCCCCCCCCCTTTTACCACCCCCGCTAGAGGCGCTCAATTACGTATACTTTACCTTAAGGTAAAATTATAATTATTACATAATAAACCATTTGTTTTTGCTTCCTCAGTCCTCTTATTCTATTATAACAGGACGAAGAACCTAAAGGATATACTAATTTGTTTGCCACTTAGGCACGAGCACGGGATTTTTATTCTTTAATTTTAGTTTACAACTTGAATGAGGTATTGTCTCCCTTTAATTTGTGTTACTTTGGGCGGTTTTTTTTCCAGAATTGAAAGAGAAGATTTAAAGGTTTTAACACTTTATCAGTGAGATAAAGGTATTTATTTATCAAGCGAAATCTTAATCCGTGTTAAGGAACATATTTCTTACACTGACAATGTCACTTTTTTCAGTACATCAACAAAAACACAATCTACTTTCGTTTTCGATTTAAAATTTCCTGGTACATTTATTAAAATAGATCAAGCCAGGCATACTCATTTTAGAATAAGCCACAAGAAGGAGGTTTGGCGCGCCTTAAAACCTGGTTTAACCCGCCTTAAAACCTGGTTTAACCCACTATTTCTTTTGAAATGCCTGTATCTTTGCTATCTTCAATTTTTCCGGTGTACTGTCTTCCTTGTATTGTCTTGTCTTAAGATTGATTCTCCAAGTTCGGTAATACATCATTTTCGAGTTCATTGCTTTTCCAGAAAAATCCCTCAATAAGACAGTAAATGCACATGACTTCACTAGTTTTTTAGTCAAACTGGGGTGCTTTCCATGGGTGTCCGTTCGATAGTCCGAAGGGTCGATAGTCCGAAGGGGCAATGGTCCGAAGGTTGATAGTCCGAAGGGGCAATGGTCCGAAGGGTCGATAGTCCGAAGGGTCATTGGTCCGATAACGCGCTCATCCATTTATAACATAAAGGATCCTGACCACCCGTGTGGGCAAGACGGGGTGCATATTTATCCATGCTTTTTATATTTTTCTTAATATAGAATAAAGAAAGGTTGGTCCCCAGGAAAGTCATGACACTCCCAGTATCACGGTTGCTGTTCATCAAGCAATCGTCAGGGGACAAGCATTTGATTCTGAGAGGGGAGCCTGGCAGTTTTTGTAAATAAATAGGATTCTGGCAGTTTTTTTGTAAATAAATTGGATTCTGGCCTGAAACAACTTGGAAATAAAAAATCTGGCATTTACTTCCAAAAATAAATAAATAAATAATCTGTATGGTATGTAGAAAATAAATATTCTCGCCGCGTAGCTGCGGAAAAATAAATCAAATGGTCGTCCCCTTACAATGTAGCTCAATTGTACAGATTTGGAATAAAATGGTCGCCTTTTTCGAATTCGCTAAATTTAATTGATGTAAATCTCAAGCTAATGGAGGAATGTGTTCATGGCAACAAAAGACCCACAAAACAAGAATTGGTTGTCTGACAGGTCTGAAGCTTAAGATTGCTTCTAAATTTCAAATAATTCTAATGTACGATTTCTGGGTCGGAGGAAATTTTTATGAAAATTATCGTATTAAGAACTTAAGAAAAATAAAAAAAAAATAATTGAAGTTATGAAAAATCAAACAATAGACTTTATAAGAACAAAATATCATATTCTACTCTACGCAATAGGAAGTTTAAGTCAGAGGGACTAGATTGTAATTTAATAAAACTTAAACTTAGCATATAAGACCCCCTTTAGCTTTTAATTTTACAAAGCGAAATTGTCCTTTAATTCCAATGTTTTGACATCTATCAAAACATCCACACAAATGCAACTTCTTTCATATCCATACAGTTATGACAGGAAGTGTCAGGTGGCTTAAAAGGCCTACATTTTTACTTAACGGGAATGATTAAAAAAAAGCGATGTAACCTACATAAACAAGCAGCAATTTAAAAAATCAACAACAGAAGACCGTTCAGAAGAGTAAAAATAAATGAAGTACACATATGTTCTTTACTTGGTACAAAATGGGTGGTTTAAAATAGGTTTTCGATGCAGAATTCACACTTTTCAAATGTTGCGATATTGTGGTTGACAAAAAGAAGCAGAGGTACCAATGGGACATCCGAATGTCAAAAGTCCGAAAGGGCAGAGACAAAACCAGTCAACACCAATGAGAACAGGACGAAAAACGTACAATATAAAACTTAAAAATACATAAACATCTGAAAAGCAATCAGGTGTACGGTCGGTACCAATGGGGCATCCGAATGTCAAAAGTCCGAAAGAGCAGAGACATAACCAGTCAACATCATGAGAACAGGACGAAAAAACACAATATAAAACTAAAAAAAATACATAAACATCTGAAAAGCAACCAGGTGTACCAACATGACCAATGGGGAATCCGAATGTCAAAAGTTAGAAAGGACAGAGATAGGTAGGTTGAGTAGCATACACTTTTTCCTCATCCTATGGGTATCCTAAGGTGTAACAGAGAGTCAGACGGCTACTTTACAAATGTATTGTAAATGGGTATATGACCCGAAATCCGGGGTGGGTTACTCCGGTGTTTTATGACGGGGGTATGCATTTTGTAGATTGAAATTGGTACCCGAATCTATGTCAGATAATCGTCAAAAACATACCCAAATCTATGTGATTAGCAAAAAATACCCATATCTATGTAACGAAATAAAAGTCCATCAAGTTTTTTTTTCATTTATTAGAGCCTTACAAAATTAATTACAAGTCTCTTTCTTATTTTAAATGACATCTTAACTTCGTAAAGTATCCCAAAAACACAAAAGACCCAAGTCTATGGCACCTTTTCTGTTTTGACTCTCATGTCTATGTAAGACATCAACAAAAATGGGTACCAAATCTATGTGTACTGCTTAAAAAAAGATACCCAAATCTATGTAAAAAATTATGAAAAATGGACCCATAAAAATTGCACATCCCGTATATTGTATATAGGGAGTAACCCCCCTGGGCCTGAAATACCTGAAATACCTACAAAGAATCAAACCCTTCGGACCAATGACCCTGCGGACCATCGCCCCCTCGGACCATTGACCCTTCGGTCCAATGACCCTTCGGACTAAAAACCCTTCGGACCAATGACCTGGAATCGCTTTCCATTATGCGGTGCCTACCGGTTGAACCGGGGACAGATTCCAGAAACGGCTCCTTTTCAGTCGGAATCTCACAAGTAACAATAACCAATTAAATTAGGATAACTCAACTTATTGTTACTCGCAAAATGACAAACTGTACATTCTAAGCTATTTTCAGAACTGTGGCACCTCTACTTCCTGTTTGGGGTGGGGCTGATATGAAAATCTATGAACATTGACTTAAAAATTTCTGTCAAGCTTTTCTCAACAACCGTACTTGAGAATGATTTGAAACTTGGTAGGATGGTTCAGAATAACAAACTGTGCATCCTTAGTGACTTTTAGACCTGTCAGGCCTTTACTTCCTGTTAAGGGTGGGGACAATATGAAATCTATGAAAACTGACTTGAAATTTGTTTTTAAGCTGTTCTAAGAAACCATACATAGGAATGATTTGAAACTTGGTAGGATGATTCAGTATGACAATTTGTAATCTGTGTCCTGAGCAACTTTCAGACCTGTGAGACTTCCACTTTCTGTTTGGTACCTACATGTAGCGGGGACATCCGTGTCCCATGGACACATTCCTTTTTTATTTTTTGAAAAAAACAGAACATTTTATAATCTTTATTTAAAAAAAAAACTATCTTATCTGTAGTGTTAGTACATCCCATTACAACAATATTTTGCCCTCTCATTTTTTATTTGTATTTCCCACGCCGCTGTTTTGTCCATATTGTTATCAACACGAATGCTGTCATGAAATTGTGATCATTCACTGTCTGCCATTTTGGAATAAATGTACCATGTGTACGGTCCTCACGATGTTTTTCATTACTTAAATTAGATTACAAATGTAAACACATTCATTAACAACATTTTCGGATTTTCTTTTCAAAAGTTTGTCAGAAATATTGTTTTTCAGTGTATTCAATAGGAAACATCATGTTTCCATTGAAACTTGTGGACACACAGACAGACAGATAATCCAACAAAAACTGGAAGCATTATTGAAACAACACCAGACATTTGGTCTGGAAATTTATGATTTTTTTACCGGTCTTGAGACATTTTTACTGGATTTGTCCGTTGGTCTGACGTATTTCATATTGAAATGTTGTTCTGTTTTGTTGCGTATGTCATGTGCCATGATTTTCTGTCCTTTTTCTGACTGCAGAATATTCCTGCAACAAAAAACATGAATAATATGCACAGAAACAAAGACAAAGTGTGTACAGTCATTACACCTTTACCATAACTGTTTGTTTTAAATATATATATATTATCTTTTTTTTTTCAGCAGCGTGGTAGTGAATACCTGAAGAAGTTATTATGGATTGGGTGTAAGTTTAAAATGTATAACTAAGACATGACTGCAAAATATTCATGTAACAATTCAATGAAGGAAAAAAGAAGAGGATACCAGAATTACGAGGGGGGATTCGAATGGTTAGATAAAGACAAAATCAGAAAAAAAAACAAGAACAGCAGACATAAATCACACAACAACTGAAGAAGCAATATATACTACACAAGTTTCAAGTTGTAATGAGCGTGAAATCAAATGCTCCAGATATCATCATGAATCTTTATACATATATGAAGGATGCTTTGACATATAGAGAAACCATCGTACAATAATACTCAATCATGTCAATCATACATGTAGTTCAGTGATTGCAGATAAAAAAATATCATGTTTTTTAAACATATTCTTTATATTGAAAGTTTAACATATACATGCAAGTATTTATCCTGGATTTGGAAACAAGCGTAATGCTTCTATAAATCCATCTCCTGTTTGCAGCTTGTGAGAGTGGCATTTGTAGCGGCCCCAATTGAGCCTACTGTTATCAAACTCTACAAAGGCGTCTTTAAAGTATGCAGGGTATTGCTCTCCCAATATACTGGACAACCTTTTTTGGTCCCTTCCGAAGGACTAGCATCGCTTCTTGAGACCACCCACGCAAATGGTGTCAAGAGAGAGAGTCGGGAAATCAGTCCATGAAATTTTCATCCCGGACAAAGATCAAACCATGAACCTATGTGTTAGTAGCCCAACACCTTAACCACCCTTTCTTTCGTGATGAAACATGTTCATAGTTTAGTAATGGTAGTTTAAAAATAACATGTATTTTGGACAAATTCTAACTGTACATAAAGTTTTATTATGTTCACTTTTTTGTCTTGGAACCTCAATTATAGCGAGAGGGTCAGTTCTTCTCTATATTTTTATCATTTGTTTTCATTTATAGTGCTGTGTTTGTCTCCATTTTTGTGATGGCCGTTAATGCAGTGTTTATGTATTGGAGATTGAGAAATAAGTCACAAAAGAGTAAGTTGTTTATTTTTAAGTCACATAGAACATGCATATATCATGTATATGAAGATAGATAATTTTAACAGTATGTTGTCTGTAAAATTTGAAGAAAACAAGATGTAAAATAGGTGTATGTAACACGTTTAACCAAGTCACACAGGGCAAAAGTACTTGTATCAATCAATCAATCAATTAAACCTAACACACTAAAATACACATATTACACAGTGACCATATTTCAAGATATATCAATTTTTAACAAAAAATATGCCTTTAAGTATTTTTACATAATAAAAAATCAACAATACGCATGTACATGCTTACAAAAATACTTATGAATTTCATAAAACAATACAGTAGACAAATGGACAATGGAGAAAATTTAAAAGTTTTTGCTTTTTATAGATGCCGGTAGGTTAACCAAAATTGTACAAACTTGGTGTCCATCTTCTTTTACTTTTCTTCAAACTTTTCCCCCTCTGAAATGGCTGCACAGATTCAAACCATATTTTGTCTGGTGGTACTTTATGGTAGCCCCCACAGAACTGATGTGGGGATTTTTGATTGGTTAAAAAATTTTGCCATCATGGCTTAAAAAAGAACATAGGTTCAAGGTTTAGAATTTAAGGTTCAAAAACTTACCAGTGACCGGGATTTGCTAATGCGCAATTGTAACCAACTGATTGTGTCCAGCTGAGATGGCTATAGATATCAAAATTCTAGCGAAATAAAAATGATTGGCACTGGCTCAAGATCTACCTGCCCTGAAATTTTGAAGAAGATCCAACAACCTATGTAGGAGTTATTGCCCTTTTTTAGCTCACCTGGACCAAAGGTCCATGTGAGCTATTGCCATCACTTGGCGTCCGTCGTCGTCGTCGTCGTCGTCGTCCGTTAACAATTTTTCAAAAATCTTCTCCTCTGAAACTACTGAACAGAATTGAATGAAACTTAGTATGATTGATCCTTAGGGTGTCCTGCACCAAACTTGTGTTTCGATTTTTGATCTGTCAAAAAACATGGCCGCCGTTACTAAAAATAGACTAGGGGGGTCAGACTACTGTTTTTGGCTTATAAATCAAAAAGTATAAGAGATAGAGGAAATCTGAGGCCACGCTACTGATTCAGCATCAAAAGCTCTACAAAAGTCTCCATTTTGGTCAAAGTTGTCAGATGACCCCTTATAGGGGTTACGGCCCCTTAAAGGTGAAAAATAGCATTTTTTCATGTTTTTGGCCTACAGAATGAAAACTATTGCAGATAGAAATTAGCTGTTGCTTGCTTAAATGTTCAGCTCATTTAACTTTACAAAAGTCTCTATAGAAGCGAAGTTGTCAGATGACCCCTTATAGGCGTTACGGCCCCTTAAAGGTGAAAAATAGCAATTTTTCATGTTTTTGGCCTACAGAATGAAAACTATTGCAGATAGAGATTAACTGTTGCTTGCTTAAATGTTTAGCTCATTTAGCTCTACAAAATTCTCCATAGGGTCGAAGTTGTCAGATGACCCCTTATAGGGGTTACGGCCCCTGAAAAAAGCGATTTTTCATGTTTTTGGCCTACAGAATGAAAACTATTGCAGATAGAGATTAGCTGTTGCTTGCTTCAATGTTCAGCTCATTTAGCTCTACAAAAGTCTCCATAGGGTCGAAGTTGTCAGATGACTCCTTATAGGGGTTATGACCCCTTATAGGTGAAAAATGGTGTTTTGGCCTATAGAATGAAAACTATTGCAGGTAGAGAAAAGCTGTTGCTTGCTTAAATGTTCAGCTCATTTAGCTCTACAAAAGTATAGGGTCAACATCAAGACCAGGTGAGCAATTCAGGCTCCTGGGAGCCTCTTGTTTGATTTTTGATGAATTTTGCACTTATTAAGCTCAATATCTTAAAAACTATATGAGATATTTGAAAAAATTAAATTGCATATTGTTAAGCAAAACAAGATCTACAAAACATGTAACAGAGAATTATTTTCCCCTCTTTTATTGTTTAGAAATTAGGGGCCAATTATTTTTGTCTCACCTGCGAAGCAAAGCAGAACATAGGTGTTACTTTACCATTGTTTACCGGCGGCCGCGTTAATTTTTTGGGTAAGATTTTATGACCACCTCCATATCTCAAGAACTATAGGTCCGTTTTTGATGAAACTTGGTATGCATATGCCGCAGTAGTAGCTTAGCACAGTTTCATCCTCATCTTTTGACCTTGACCTTGATTTATAGATTGAGTGACAATTTTCAATACATACAGTCAGAGATCCCACTTGTACAAGTAAACAGATTTTAACTTCTATAGGTAAACTTTTAAGAGTTAAAATTGTCTCCCTTTTTTTGACTTTCACTAATTTACTTGTACAAGTAAAATGATAGAAAATCATTCTTTTCTTAATTATCTTTATCTAGTCATGCAATTTACTTTCATTCATGATTATTTATATGGCTAATAGTATCAGCAACCTTCACCAGACTGAGATAATCTGTTATCTTCAGTTAATTGAGAAATAATCAACATTTATTGTCCCAAGAGGGCAATTTTCAAAGGCCGTGCGCACCATGAAGACAGCCATGCGCATCAGAAATTTTTAATGGACCATAGAGCAGATGATGTAAACATTTAAAGAAAATTATCTGTTTGATTGTAAAAATATTGTGTAACAAGTAAAATGAGCTCAAAGTTTTTCAAATTTACTAGTATAGGTAAATTTTTGCTCAGAGAAAAATACTTTACTTAAACAAGTAAATTTTTGTTTACTTAAAGAAGTACAATTCTGTTTACTTGTTTAAGTGGGATCTCTGACTGACATATAACAAGCAATGGTAATGTTTTGCAAGCACCTCCATATCTCAAGAAATATAAGTCCTAGGTTGATGAAAGTAGGTATACATATGCCCTCGTAGTAGCTGAGCACAGTTGCATCCCTATCTTTTGACCTTGAATTTGACATTCTTGTTGAGTGACTTTGACAATTTTTAATACATATAATAGCAATCATTACGGTAAGGTTTTGCAAGCTCTTCCATATCTCAAGAACTTTATGTCCTACATTTAGGTTGATGAAACTTGGTATGCATAAGCCCTTGTAGTAGTTTTGCACAGTTGAGTCTGCATCTTTTGACCTTGACCTTGATTTTCTGGTTGAGTGACTTTGAAAATTTTCAATACACATATAATAGCAGTGTTAAGGTTTTATGAGCACCTCCATATCTCAAGTACTACATGTACTATCGGTCCTAGGTTGCTGAGACTTGGTTTGCATATGCCCTTGAATAGCTTAGCACAGTTGTATCCCCATCTTTTGACCTTGATGTTGACCTTGATTTTCTGTTTGAGTGACTTTGATCATTTTGATTGCATAGATAAGCAAAGTTTAAGTTAGATACACACCTTTTGATCTCAGAAACTGAAAATCCTTATAAATTAAAAATGTAGTTGAAGTAGGAAAGGATTATTGTTTCTGATGGTGCCACAGACGAGACATACTTGAGTGTAAACTCTTGTTATATAAGCTTGTATATATTCATTGAAAAGACATGTACCAATTCCTTAATTTTATGTTAAATATATGTAGAATGTCCAAGGTGGAATGCATGTGACAAAAAGTTTTGTGATCCCACCATGGGCTGCATGCACACGAATAGGTATAGGGAGCCTCTTTTTTAATATTGATAATATCTAGTGTTTGTTACAATCTTCATGAACGTTATGATATTATCTGATTGAAGTCCATGTTGTTACTATGTGTGCATGCTGATTTTCATTGCTCTTTTATGTATCAGGACTTGACCCACCCATCCCCAATGGTCCAAAATGGTAAGGATTTTTCTCAGTTTGTGCAACTTGATTGATCATCTAATATTAATTTTTTCCATCTAACCACATTTTTTTTACTTTTTCAGAACCAATAAAAGTTACAATATCAACTGAACAGGCCACAGTCTTACAGGGAAGTTCACTGATCCTGACCTGTAACTTCAAAGGAGAGTCTAAACCTTCAGCTGTTCAATGGACCAGATCTAATGGGGGGCCTGAGGAGGAAATTCAGCTGACTCAAGACAAATATAGTGGTGGTACTGTAGATACTCCGTCACTGACTGTCCATCATGTAAAAGCTGAAGACTCTGGAGTGTATGTCTGTAAAGTAACATTTGAGGGTGACCAAGTCTCCAGCAACTCACTGACAATCAATGTTGGTAGGTTTAAAACTTTGTACCACATAAATAAGTACATCCTAACCTGAAGTTTTCAAAGTATTATGATTGATTTACAATTTATGCTACCTAACATAAGACAGCCAATTTTACTTTAAGATTTCATTCTCTGAAATTCATATAGTTCTGCATATGAGATTTGTTGCTGTTTTCTATCATATATGAAATTATAAAATATTTACCTTTGATGTATTGCCTTTATAAATTAAAAAAGTGTTTTTTTAATCATTGCTTGATGTCTGTCATCGTCCTCTGTCCTCTGTGGTTCATTAACAATGATCAATAAACACATTAAGTGCATTCAACAGACTTGTAAAGTTAATCAAAACGGTTCAAGAGATTTTTGGTTTTTATTCCCCACTGCAAGGCGGAGTAGGGACAAAGAAATGTTGGGCGACAATCCCTCAGTCGGTTAAGCTGCAAGGAGGAGCGGGGACATAGAAATGCTGGGTGACCGTCCGTCAGTCTGTTACGCTGCTAGGTGGAGCGGGGACATAGAAATGCTGGGCGACCATCCGTCATTCGGTTACGCTGCAAGGCGGAGCGGGGACATAGAAATTCTGGGCGACTGTCCATCAGTCAGTTACACTGCAAGGCAGAGCGGGGACATAGAAATTCTGGGCGACTGTCCGTCAGTCAGTTACACTGCAAGACAGAGCGGGGACATAGAAATTCTGGGAGACTGTCCGTCAGTCAATTACGCTGCACAGCGGAGCTGGGACATAGAAATGCTTGGCGACCGTCCGTCAGTCAGTTTCGCTGCAAGGCGGAGCGAGGATGTATAGATTTGCTGGGCGACTGTCCCTCATTCGGTTACGCTGCAAGGCGGAGCAGGGACATAGAAATGTTGGGCGACCATCCGTCAGTCAGTTTCGCTGCAAGGCGGACCGAGGATGTATAGATTTACTGGGCGACTGTCCCTCATTCGGTTAAGCTGCAAGGCGGAGCGGGGATGTATAGAAATGCTGGGCGAGTGTCCCTCATTCGGTTACCCTGCAAGGCCGAGCGGGGACACAGAAATCCTGGGGGACCATCCTTCAGTCAGTAAAGCTGCAAGGGGGAGCGGGGACATAGAAATGCTGAGCAACCGTCCCTCAGTCGGTTATGCTGCAAGGTGGAGCAGGGACATAGAAATGCTGGGCAACCGTCTTAGTGGGTTATGCTGCAAGGCGGAGCAGGGACATAGAAATGCTTGGCGATCATTGGTTAGTGGGTTATGCTGCAAGGCGGAGCGGGGACATAGAAATGCTGGATGACCGTCTGTTAGTGGGTTAGGCTGCAAGGTGGAGTGGAGACATAGAAATGCTGGGAAAACGTCCGTCAGTTGGTTAAGCTGCAAGGCCGAGCGGGGACATAGAAATGCTGGGCAAACGTCCGTCAGTTGGTTAAGCTGCAAGGCGGAGCGGGGACATAGAAATGTTGGGCGACCGTCCGTCAGTCAGTTTCGCTGCAAGGCGGAGCAGGGACATAGAAATGTTGGGCGACCATCCCTCAGTCGGTTACGCTGCAAGGCGGAGCGAGGACATAGCAATGCTGGGTGACCATCTGTCAGTCGGTTACACTGCAAGGTGGAGCGGGGACATAGAAATGCTGGGCGACTGTCCGTCAGTCAGTTTCGCTGCAAGGCGGAGCGAGGATGTATAGATTTGCTGGGTGACTGTCCCTCATTTGGTTACGCTGCAAGGCGGAGCAGGGACATAGAAATGCTGGGCGACTGTCCGTCAGTCTGTTAAGCTGCAAGGCGGAGCGGGGATGTATAGAAATGCTGGGCAAACGTCCGTCAGTTGGTTAAGCTGCAAGGCCGAGCGGGGACATAGAAATGCTGGGCAAACGTCCGTCAGTTGGTTAAGCTGCAAGGAGGAGCGGGGACATAGAAATGCTGGGCGACCGTCCGTCAGTCGATTACGCTGCAAGGCAGAGGGGGGGACATAGAAATGCTGGGCGACTGTCCCTCATTCGGTTACGCTGCAAGGCAGAGCAGGGACATTGAAATGCTAGGCGACCATCTGGCAGTCGGTTACGCTGTAAGGCGGAGCGGGGATGTTAGAAATGCTGGGTTACCGTCCCTCAGTCAGTTACGCTGCAAGGCAGAGGGGGGACATAGAAATGCTTGGCAACCGTCTGTCAGTCGGTTACAACATTTTAGTAAGTTTTCTCAGCAACTATTAATAATAGGCTTTCAATATTTGGTATGCAGCTTCAGGTAGGGGTCCTAATGGTGGTGTGCATTTTCAAATCTGTCGCTCATGTATTTCCTGTTTAACAAGTTGACATATAATTTTTCCATGGACCTAGAATCTGTTCTTGTCATACTAATGATGCTGAATAAGTGATATGGTGGCAGCCATGTTTTTCTTTGGTTGTTGTTAGAGTTTTCTTAGTTGAAGGGTCATCTAAAGCCAATTATTCCATTACATCAGATTTATTTACTTTTTTTCAGAACCAATAAAAGTTACAGTATCAACTGAACAGACCACAGTCTTACAGGGAAGTTCACTGATCCTGACCTGTACTTTTAATGGAGAGTCTACACCTTCAGCTGTTCTATGGACCAGATATAGAGGATCTGGGGAGGACATTCAGCTGACTCCAGACAATTATAGTGGTGGTACTGTAGATACTCCGTCTCTGACTGTCCATCATGTTAAAGCTGAAGACTCTGGAGTGTATGTCTGTAAAGTAACATTTGAGGGTGACCAAGTCTCCAGCAACCCACTGACAATCAATGTTGGTAGGTTTACTTTGTATTAAGTTCATTGAAACTTGCAGTGTTGTCCATCCATCCCAAATAAATGTAGCAAGATGGGGTTTTACGTCTTTTGGGCATATTCATTTTAGTATTTAGATTTCCACTTGTTTATGCAGGCTGTGTTACGTATACCTATTCCTCATGTCATTATTTTCTATAAGTATTAAGATTAATTTTGTTCAAACCAATCAGCCATCATTAGGTGTCCAGCATCTGACGACCCTCAGTTCATAAACTTTTTCAAATGTAAAATCATCTGACACCAAAGAAGTAACACAAATGGTATAGTTGAATATTAGCATATGCGGTATAAAACTGTCGTTTAGATTTTTTGATTTGTCAAAATATAGCTAATAATTTAACATCCGTCAAATTGCAGATATTCAAAACGTTATATGTATAAATTCCCCTTTTTTATTTAAAGTGGTAGTATGAGTTTTATTTTGTCGAAGTCATATTTGATTATAAAGTTCTTATCGGTCTTTACACTTTTATTTTAGATACAACAAGCGCCGTTTTATCTGAAGAAACAAACTATTTAAGGATATATCTTTTGTGTTTGAACATTGGCACAGATTCTGTCCGCCATTATTTTGATAACCATGTGCCACCAGGTTCATTACATGGCCATCTTAGCACACATGAACACAACTTAAGATATACACAACCAATGAAATGTAACAAGGACCAGCTTAACTTACTCTTCCCAGGTAAATACATTAAATCAAATGTTAGTGGAATTTTAGATCAATTGAAGCCTCCTTATATCTAACATTTTTATATTCCCCGAAAACAAAATTTGGGGGTGGTATATAGGAATTACTCTGTCTGTCTTTTTGTCCGTCCATCCATTCGTCCGTCCCTAGATTAATTTCCTTCACAGATTTCTCAGCAACTACATGACCCAGAGGTCTGATATTTTGCATATAGTTTTATCCTATAGTACCGTGTGGTGTATACCAATTTTATGCTCCTAGGTCTAGCACTCTATGTTTACCACATACTTAGGTTTTTACACATATAGAATGGAAACGATTACAGATATAGAAAACCTTTTTCATGCTTAAAAATACATGTTAAGAGGCTTTACAAAAGTGTCCAATAGGTCGAAGGGATTCCCCCTTTTAGTTTTGGGCTCATAAAATGTAAAACTGTTAATTTCCAGATAACGAAAACAAAATTGCTGGCTAAAATGTTCAACTTCAGAAGCTTCACAAACCTCTCCATAAATTTTACTCAAGTCAAATCTACCTACATGACAAAATTGTCAACTAGCAAATCTTTTAAAGTTTCTGCTCTGCCAAATGAAAATTTACAATTTGTACACACAAAGAAAATAGAAATATCTGATATCATTATGTTTTGTAGCTATACCAATGTTGCCTGCGTCATCAACATTTGATTTCTCGCTCCTCTATAAGTTGACCAGAAATACATTAAATGTCCCCCAACCAGCTCGAGGTTGGGGATTCCCTCCACTGGCCAGTGATATATCAGATGAAGATGATGTGGAGCGTATCAGAAAGTATAGGAATCTCCTAGCTCATATTGAGCATTGCAAAATAGAGCAGGGTGTCTTTAGTATCATGTGGACTGAGCTCAGCCAGGTAAGTAACTAGTACAAATCAAAGTGCTAAAGTGTTTAAAGGCAAGTGAAATATATATAAGTGCTATAGTAGATTTATTCTGTGTTAAAGTTTATTGATCAAATATTTGCAAAATAATTAATGAGAAAAGAAGGGATGGTCAAATGCAGATGCTCTCAAGGTAAATGAACACAATACAAAAATTGAATCGATTGAAACATCCCTTCGATTAAAATGGACTCGTCCCATTGATGTGTATTTTGTATTAAATTTTATGAATGAACCCAACAGAATCCTTGCATTGACCAATCAAATAAGAGAAATAACCAATGAAGTAATAGATGAATACATAATGTATACTCTATCTCCTCTAACTAAATAATTCATCAAGTAAAATGCAAAGGAATAAACAAAACTTGTGCCGGTCATATAAAATGCCAATAAAAATAGAAATTTTTAAAAGTGTGTTTCATGTTAACAAATATTGAAAAGTAATATAGAAAATAAAGCTTTTTGCCTGACTGGATGCAGGAAATCACTCCGTCTAGACTGAAAAAAAAAACGCAAAAATCTTCACTACTCTATAGACTACATAAGGCTTTGCTAGGCTTGCCCCTAAATTGAAGCATTCAAGGTGTCATCGCATAGTCCACGCACCACCTTAGGGGGAAACTAGGTTTAGCAGTGCAAAGACCCACGGGACAAGGCGGGTGTGGCGTGGCATTCTAATATAGACAAAACAACAAGTTTTAACAATTTATATAAACAAAATTCAATATTAAAAACAATAACAAAAATGATTCAAAGTTGAAGATTTCACAAAGTCCAAAGTTTAGAATTTCACAATTAAATTTGATTCAAAGTCCAAATGAAATATTTAAAAGTCCAAAGAATAAAAGTTAGCACAGTTTCGAAAGTCCAATAAATTTGAGTTGAATGCTGCTGCGTAGGCGGTTTGGTCCAGTCTTGTTCATGTCCTGAAGTGACGACTTTTTCAGTTTGATGCTCACTCTTTGTCAGGAGCCAGAATGTTTGACTGTCACCGCTGCCTTGTAAAGCACGTGTGGAATCCTCACGGTGTCATGTGTACGAACTTACTGCTGTTTCTTTGATTGGGTCATGAATTTATATGATGGACTGAAAAGAACTCATTTTGAAATATTTACCCTAATTTACAAAGTTTCATAAAAGTTTGAAATTAATACTCAGCTCAATGTCAAATTACAAGAAAAATCAATTAACAAAAATCTATTCTTTAAAACCCTAATTAGATAGAAGTAAAAATTAATAAGTAATTTTACTCAAGCTTATTTTGACATATATTTAATTTAACTAAGTAAAAATAAAATCTAAATTTGATTTTATAAAAATCAGAAAAATAAAGAATTAAATTACATAATAATATTTTAACAAAATCTGTCCCTATTACACAGGTATACAAACCCTATGTGTTAAGCCTTAAACATTTATCTCATAGTCAGACAGAATAAAAGAGATGTAAAAAAATAGACGTGATGATCCTTAACAGTGCTGTGAATTGTGAAATTTTGATGTAATATAACTTATCACCATAGGGATTTTGCTAATGCATTTTTGTTATTTGTCCCTAACCATTTTAAGAAAGGGGTAAAATGGACAGAGCTGTTGTTGAAAAAGTGTACAAATCATGTCAAAGGGCAATAAAATGTCATAAATTTGGGAAAAAAAACAAGACATCACTGGTTGAATGATGATAACAACCAAGGTAGGTCTGTCGATCTACGTCATAAGCCCAACTCCTCTTAAAGGGCTTGATGGAGTTTGATGAAACTTGGTGTGATTTTTTTTTGTAAGAGTTTAGTGAAATATGAATTACTTGAAAATTATAATAGCTCTGCATCAGATATTCAAGAAATGATGAATTAAACTAGGGTTATTGCATCCGTCACTTGATATCTGACCTTGACCTCATTTTACACTCGATGACTGACAAAATTGATTTGTGTTCAGTCTTTTATGGTTAGTCTGTTTCTCAATGACTATGATAGAAGCAAAGATGCACCAATGTGTCAAAAGTTAATAAGAACAGCACCAGAAAATTAACTGAACAGAAGTCAACAAGTGAACTCTAGTCATAACTAGAATGAACTCAGTTGCGCCGTAGGAGTAAGCAGTTCCTGTCTGCTATAGCATACAGTCGCTCTGCATATTCTTAATTCAGTGTGTCAAATCCAGTAAAGGAAGACCGAACAAGATTGCTACGCGTAGCCATGTGTCCCCCGCCGCCGCATAAAAGTTGTGTGGTATGTCAATTCAAGCAATTTATTCTCTGAGAAACGATAGAAATAGGTTGTCAAGATATGGGATGATCACCTATTAACAGTAGATCCAGCAACATCTGTTCAGTAGTATCCGAGGAGTTGCACCCACAAAAATGTTTGATATGACAAAGTCCCATTTTTGGACCGGAAAATCACAAATTCGTAAATAACTCGAAAACTGTAAATATTGTTTCAAATTTTTTTTCGTATTATTATAAAGTACCTTTTGCTCTATCAGCCTATTGAAATATTGGATGTCCTAAATTTTGACCTTTCTTCCCTGTTTCCATAGAAACGGCAGCCATTTTGAAAATTTCAAATATGGGATGATCATCTACTAAATGTACCCTATCAGTGTGTAAAGTTTCAGCAACATCCTTTCAGTAGTTTCCGAGGAGTTGCACCCACAAAAAACGTGACAGACGGACGGACGGAGACCATTACTAAGTCCCTCCTACGCGTTGCGGCGGGGGACAACAAAAACTCCATGACAAACCAAGATCTGCACTTATCTGCGAGATAGAAATCAATCAAGAATCACTTTGGTTGGTCCATAGGAAAATGTCACTCAGTCAATTACCAAATGACCTTGACATTTCTTTACCTTTGAATCTTAAATGCATATCTTTTAAGATCCTCAAATAATTCATGCATTTAGATTTGCAATATCTTCAACAGGCAATACAGAGATTGAGCAAAGGATCCTTAACTACTGAAGTAAACGGTTTAGAACACAAAAGACTTGACCAAGATATCAGAAGTCAAATGGTGGAAGATATCCTACAATTTAGGAAAGATGTAAAAGATTTACAGCAAGAGGTTGAAGACATAATAAAAAGTCAGAAAGACCAACAAGCAAGAATAGAAAGTCTGGAGGCTCGGCCAGTTCCACAACACATACCAAAACATATCAGAGGTAAGAATTATTGGTCCATAGGAGTGATGACGATTTGTTGTAATGGGAAATTTACATGTTCTAATGTTTGCGAGTCAAATGTTTCATCTTCCTGGAAAACAGTTTGTTCTGGTATGAATAATGATATTTTTAAATCATCGTCATTTTGCAAAAGACATAAAAGCCCTGTACACAGGCAATTTTGTTAACGTTAAATTAGTGATAATTGAGCTTCGATTGTTAATTTGATGTTAAAGTTTAACATTTGAAGTCGCATTACTCAACATCTGGATTAACGTTAAAAAGTTTAACACTAAATTAACGTTAATGTTATGACAAATTGCCTGTGTAGTTTAACACTTTAGTATAAACTAGTTGCTTTATTTGGGTTGATGTTTCTGATTGCAAGAAGTAAAGGTGTACCAAAGGTGCAATCAAATATTGTTGTTAATCCTTTTTCTATGAATCAGGCGGATACCATCAATAGGGTGGCACATCGATGATAAATACACAAAAAAATTTCAACAGAACTAGGTAAAGCAACCCCAGTAAACTTTGTTTTGACCACTAAAATTTTTCAGTCTATCTTGGGTTTAAGAGATATTACCAGTCAAAATTTAGTTACATACATGTATTGTATAGTGAAAAAGTACGGGAAAATTTCCCACCATATTTTTTCCTATATAACCAGTCTAAAAATATCTAGGCACCAAATACAAATAAAGATGTAAAAACTGCATTGGGTTTGTTTTTATGGTAAAATGAATGCATCTCTACCGCAAAATCTGAAATGTGAAATTATCGATGTGCCACCCCCTGCCTGATGATGATCCTTAAATGGAATAGTACTTAACTCTAACCCTGATAAACAAAATTGGTAGACAAAAATCATCAGAAAAAAAAACAAACAACACACAACTACCAAACCACACTGTTTTACCTATGTCCGTCTGTAGTTCTGTGATTCCATAGTTCTGCCTGCTTTCTTTCCCCTTTTTGTTTACTCATAACTCATCTATTTTTTGTCACAAACTTGATATTGACATGATGCATAGTGGGATATCTTTCTAGATCAATCAGATATTTACTTTCAGTTTAATAAAACCTAATTTTTTTCTGCCAAAGTTTAATTCCGTCCCACTTTTTGTATGATTATAACTTGGTAACTATTATTTCTACTTTGCTTATATTTAGTTACAAAAAAACAAACAACACACACAACTACAAAACTATAATCATCAACACAAACCAAAGACACGATTTGGATATAATATTTTGTGTACCCTGCTTCAAAGAAGAGGAGGATATACTGTTTTACCTGTGTCTGTAGTTATGTGATTCCATGGTTTTACCTGTGTCCGTCTGTAGTTCTGTGATTCCATAGTTTTACCTGTGTCCGTCTGTAGTTCTGTGATTCCATAGTTTTACCTGTGTCTGTCTGTAGTTCTGTGATTCCATAGTTTTACCTGTGTCTGTCTGTAGTTCTGTGATTCCATAGTTTTACCTGTGTCTGTCTGTAGCTCTGTGATTCCATAGTTTTACCTGTGTCCGTCTGTAGTTATGTGATTCCATAGTTTTACCTGTGTCCGTCTGTAGTTCTGTGATTCCATAGTTTTACCTGTGTCCGTCTGTAGTTCTGTGATTCCATAGTTTTACCTGTGTCTGTCTGTAGTTCTGTGATTCCATAGTTTTACCTGTGTCCGTCTGTAGTTATGTGATTCCATAGTTTTACCTGTGTCCGTCTGTAGTTATGTGATTCCATAGTTTTACCTGTGTCTGTCTGTAGTTCTGTGATTCCATAGTTTACCTGTGTCCGTCTGTAGTTCTGTGATTCCATAGTTTTACCTGTGTCCGTCTGTAGTTCTGTGATTCCATAGTTTTACCTGTGTCCGCCTGTAGTTATGTGATTCCATAGTTTTATATGTGTCCGTCTGTAGTTCTGTGATTCCATAGTTTTACCTGTGTCCGTCTGTAGTTCTGTGATTCCATAGTTCTGCCTGTGTCCGTCTGTAGTTCTGTGATTCCATAGTTCTGCCTGTGTCTGTCTGTAGTTCTGTGATTCCATAGTTTTACCTGTGTCTGTCTGTAGCTCTGTGATTCCATAGTTTTACCTGTGTTCGTCTGTAGTTATGTGATTCCATAGTTTTACCTGTGTCTGTCTGTAGTTCTGTGATTCCATAGTTTTACCTGTGTATGTCTGTAGTTCTGTGATTCCATAGTTTTACCTGTGTCGGTCTGTAGTTCTGTGATTCCATAGTTTTACCTGTGTCGGTCTGTAGTTCTGTTATTCCATAGTTCTGCCTGTGTCGGTCTGTAGTTCTGTGATTCCATAGTTTTACCTGTGTCTGTCTGTAGTTCTGTGATTCCATAGTTTTACCTGTGTCTGTCTGTAGTTCTGTGATTCCATAGTTCTGCCTGTGTCTGTCTGTAGTTCTGTGATTCCATAGTTTTACCTGTGTCTGTCTGTAGTTCTGTGATTCCATAGTTTTACCTGTGTCCGTCTGTAGTTATGTGATTCCATAGTTTTACCTGTGTCCGTCTGTAGTTATGTGATTCCATAGTTTTACCTGTGTCTGTCTGTAGTTCTGTGATTCCATAGTTTACCTGTGTCCGTCTGTAGTTCTTTGATTCCATAGTTTTACCTGTGTCCGTCTGTAGTTCTGTGATTCCATAGTTTTACCTGTGTCCGCCTGTAGTTATGTGATTCCATAGTTTTACCTGTGTCCGTCTGTAGTTCTGTGATTCCATAGTTCTGCCTGTGTCCGTCTGTAGTTCTGTGATTCCATAGTTCTGCCTGTGTCTGTCTGTAGTTCTGTGATTCCATTGTTTTACCTGTGTCTGTCTGTAGCTCTGTGATTCCATAGTTTTACCTGTGTCCGTCTGTAGTTATGTGATTCCATAGTTTTACCTGTGTCTGTCTGTAGTTCTGTGATTCCATAGTTTTACCTGTGTATGTCTGTAGTTCTGTGATTCCATAGTTTTACCTGTGTCGGTCTGTAGTTCTGTGATTCCATAGTTTTACCTGTGTCGGTCTGTAGTTCTGTGATTCCATAGTTCTGCCTGTGTCGGTCTGTAGTTCTGTGATTCCATAGTTTTACCTGTGTCTGTCTGTAGTTCTGTGATTCCATAGTTTTACCTGTGTCCATCTGTAGTTATGTGATTCCATAGTTTTACCTGTGTCGGTCTGTAGTTCTGTGATTCCATAGTTTTACCTGTGTCTGTCTGTAGTTCTGTGATTCCATAGTTTTACCTGTGTCCGTCTGTAGTTCTGTGATTCCATAGTTCTGCCTGTGTCTGTCTGTAGTTTTGTGATTCCAAAGTTTTACCTGTGTCCGTCTGTAGTTCTGTGATTCCATAGTTCTGCCTGTGTCTGTCTGTAGTTCTGTGATTCCATAGTTTTACCTGTGTCTGTCTGTAGCTCTGTGATTCCATAGTTTTACCTGTGTCCGTCTGTAGTTATGTGATTCCATAGTTTTACCTGTGTCTGTCTGTAGTTCTGTGATTCCATAGTTTTACCTGTGTCTGTCTGTAGTTCTGTGATTCCATAGTTTTACCTGTGTCGGTCTGTAGTTCTGTGATTCCATAGTTTTACCTGTGTCCGTCTGTAGTTCTGTGATTCCATAGTTTTACCTGTGTCCGTCTGTAGTTCTGTGATTCCATAGTTTTACCTGTGTCTGTCTGTAGTTCTGTGATTCCATAGTTCCATAGTTCTGCCTGTGTCTGTCTGTAGTTCTGTGATTCCATAGTTTTACCTGTGTCTGTCTGTAGTTCTGTGATTCCATAGTTTTACCTGTGTCCGTCTGTAGTTCTGTGATTCCATAGTTTTACCTGTGTCTGTCTGTAGTTCTGTGATTCCATAGTTTTACCTGTGTCTGTCTGTAGTTCTGTGATTCCATAGTTTTACCTGTGTCCGTCTGTAGTTCTGTGATTCCATAGTTTTACCTGTGTCTGTCTGTAGTTCTGTGATTCCATAGTTTTACCTGTGTCTGTCTGTAGTTCTGTGATTCCATAGTTTTACCTGTGTCCGTCTGTAGTTCTGTGATTCCATAGTTTTACCTGTGTCTGTCTGTAGTTCTGTGATTCCATAGTTTTACCTGTGTCTGTCTGTAGCTCTGTGATTCCATAGTTCTGCCTGTGTCCGTCTGTAATTCTGTGATTCCATAGTTTTACCTGTGTCTGTCTCTAGTTATGTGATTCCATAGTTTTACCTGTGTCCGTCTGTAGTTATGTGATTCCATAGTTTTACCTGTGTCCGTCTGTAGTTCTGTGATTCCATAGTTTTACCTGTGTCCGTCTGTAGTTCTGTGATTCCATAGTTTTACCTGTGTCTGTCTGTAGTTCTGTGATTCCATAGTTTTACCTGTGTCTGTCTGTAGTTCTGTGATTCCATAGGTTTACCTGTGTCTGTCTGTAGTTATGTGATTCCATAGGTTTACCTGTGTCTGTCTGTAGTTATGTGATTCCATAGGTTTACCTGTGTCTGTCTGTAGTTATGTGATTTCTGTCTGCTTTCTTTTCCCCTTTTTGTTTACTCATTACTCATCTAATTTTTGTCACAAGCTTGATATTGACATGATGCATAGTGGGATATCTTTCTAGATCAATCAGATATTTACTTTCAGTTAAATGAAAACTTATTTTTTTCCCTGAAGTTTAATTCCGTCCCATTTTTTAGCTCACCTGGCCAAAGTCTGTAGTTCTGTGATTTCTGTCTGCTTTATTTTCCCCTTTTTGTTTACTCATTACTCATCTAATTTTTGTCACAAGCTTGATATTGACATAATACATAGTGGGATATATTTCTAGATCAATCAGATATCTACTTCAAGTTAAATGAAAACCTAATTTTTTTCTGCCAAAGTTTAATTCCGTCCCACTATTTGTATGATTATAACTTGGTAACTATTATTTCTACTTTGCTTATATTTAGTTACAAGCTTGGTATGTACACCATGTATAGTGAGATATGATTTAGGATCCATTACACATCTACTGCTTGTTTACCAAAAATGAAAAAAAATCTGTCACACTCTTCATTCACTTAATGTATTATTCAGCAACTAATACGCCTAAGTTGCTGATAGTTGGACAACTGAAAATCCATGTTAATTCATAATATAGTGGAAGTAAAAAAGAATAACTCTTTCTGATGGTGCCGGCAGGCGAGATATACTTTAGTGTTAACTCTTTTTTAGATCTATCAGACATCTACTAACTAAATTTTTCTGTCGAACTATTGTTTAAATTCCATCACACTTTTCATACATGAACAGCAAAATATTTGCAGATGAATTATGGTATGATGTTGTTGTTTACATTGTCTGTTAACTTAAGTGTTCCTATAATTAGTATATTTCTACTCAGATGATAACTCATGGCATAGTTTTTTTTTCAGATGGCCAGATCACTCAGCTAGATACATGGGAAGTAGAAGATGTGGTGTTCTACAGTGGAACAGCAGCTGTAGAAGAAGTTACAGACAAACTCAACCAACATCAGATTGTGACAATAATAGGAGGTCCTGGAGCTGGAAAGACAAGCATCGCAAGACATATAGCCCTGGAATACCAGAAACACAAATACGAAGTGGTACCGATATGTCAACTAGAGGACATTGTTCGGTTTGGTGACAAGTCTGTGTCTCAGGTTTTTGTACTTGATGATGTTTTAGGCGTTTTTTCTTTTGATGTATCATTATATAACAAATTGAATAACATTAAAACCAGTATTTTGTCAGCAATAGGTAAACAATCAAAAGTTATTTGTACTAGCAGAACATTAGTGTATAATCAGGCTAACAAAGTTGGTAGTTTTGTACTAGAAAATGTTATTGATGTTGAGAGTAAGTCAAACCAGTTAACTGTATCTGATAAGATAAATATATTTAAAAACCATTGTACAAACAAAGATGTTAGGGAAAAGTTTGATAATCTATCATTTGAGAATTGTCATTTTATGTTTCCATTGTTATGTAGAATTTTTGCAGCATCAGATCAATATTTAAAGAATCCAAAAGCTTTTTTTGATCACCCACTGGAATGTGTTAAAGATGAACTGGACAAAATGGCTGAATTCCAGAAAACACAATATGCAGTTTTGGTCCTCTGTATGATGAACTCCAAGAAAATATCAAGTTTGAACAAACCTTTGACATCCATCAATAAGGAATTAACATATGCCATCTTTGACTCATGCAGTGATTCTGCCAACCCAACTAACAGTCAGATAAACCAAGCACTACGACATTTATCTGGAACATACCTCACTAAATATGGTGACCACTACACATTTATCCATGACTCTATATATGAAATTGTTGCTTACCATTTTGGAAAACAACATGTAGAACTCATGATAAAATACATGTCCAGTACCTTTGTTCGGAATAAACTTGTTATATCAGGATCAGAATCACTTGATCAGCTCAGTATTGAAGTCACAGAAAACATGTATCCATTATTAGCTGACCAACTGTTAAAAGATATAAAAGATGGAAAGCTGTATGATGTATTTACCAACCCTGCTCTTTCTCATAAACACTTTGTTAATGTCTTCATGGACATTCTAAAGAAACAGTTGTCATATCAACAGTTCAAAAAAATGTTCCTTACCGTGATGAAAGGTAATACCCGCCACATAACACAACAGAGTGAAAAGATGGCAGTAAACAAGGAAGAGGGTACTCGGAATGATGATGAAGAAGAACGTCAGAGGCTGTTGTTAGGGTTAGCATCGATGTATGATAAATATAATCGTAAAAGTCATGACATTTATATCATACGTATCATCAGCTTCATTATATACTATGGACGTAGTCATCTGTTACAGAGTATCATAGATTATGTCGTCAGTCAACATCATAAAGTAGTAGATTATTTCCTCAGTAAACATTATAAAGTGACATCTGTTATTGGATCAAACCTATCAGAACAATCACGGTTACTTACCTTGGCAGTCTACAGTGGTAATATAGATGTTTTACAGGTTTTATTGAAGTATACAAAAAGTAATGCTGTAAATGTATCAGCAGTGGGTGATGGTATGGCCACTTTCTTAAATGATCATCAATTTCATACACCACTTACAGCAGCGTGTAATGTTGGTAACATGTCTGCTGTTAAGATTCTTTTAGAGATGAATGGAATAGTTAACCCTGAAAATAAACCTTATTACATACCATTGACAGCAGCATCAGAGAGAGGACACGTTGATATTGTAATACATCTGGTTAACCATGGTGGGGATGTGAACCTCTGCTCTGAGGATAGAATATCACCTCTGTATGCTGCAGCAAGGGGAGGACACCTTAATGTGGTATCTTATCTGGTAAACCATGGTGGGGATGTGAACCTCTGTACTAAGTTTAATGAATCACCTCTGTACACTTCAGCTATGGGAGGACACCTTGATATTTTGTCTTTATTGGTTAACCATGGTGGGGATGTGAACCTCTGTACTATAATTAATGATTCACCTCTGTGTGCAGCAGCCAGGGGAGGACACCTTGGTATTGTGTCTTTCTTGGTTAACCATGGTGGGGATGTGAATCTCTGTAATATACTTAATGAATCACCTCTGTACACTGCAGCAGGAGGAGGACACCTTGATATTGTAATACACCTGGTTAACCATGGTGGGGATGTGAACCTCTGTACTAAGTATAATGAATCACCTCTGTACACTGCAGTAGGAGGAGGACACCTTGATATTGTAATACACCTGGTTAACCATGGTGGGGATGTGAACCTCTGTACTAAGGATAATGAATCACCTCTGTACACTGCAGCAGGAGGAGGACACCTTGATATTGTAATACACCTGGTTAACCGTGGTGGGGATGTGAACCTCTGTACTAAGTATAATGAATCACCTCTGTACACTGCAGCCAGGAGAGGACACCTTGATATTGTGTCTTTCTTGGTTGAACATGGTGGGGATGTGAACCTCTGTACTATACTTAATGAATCACCTCTGTATGCTGCCTCATGGAATGGACGTTATGATGTTGTAAGATTCCTGCTTGAGAATGGAGGAAAAGTAAATCATGGGAAATCTCCAATTGATGCAGGAAGACAATCACGGGGACCAAGACGATTAGACATTGTAGAAATTCTACAAAAATACCAATCTGTCAATTGAATATTCATAACATAAAAATATTTTAGACTGAATATACAATTTATGTCTTGATGTTTAAGTTGTTTATTGCAAAAAAAATGACAGGATAAAAACTGTGAAAGGTATTGGAACATGAATTTGTTTCTGATTGTTACAAACCTTTAATACTTTCATGTTACAAACCTTTAATACTTTCATGTTTCACTTACATGATGTAAAGAAACTACACACCAAATCAAACACAGATTTATTGTCACGTGTTTATCAATCGGCATAAACAGAAATTATTGGTCACAGTTTAATTATTTGAATTATTTATATTTTATGATTATATGAATGGTGTTAATCAATGACAGACAATTATACAATTTTCTATTTTTTTCAAAGACATATTTTGTACTTTAAGGAAAATGTTATTGTTATTCATATGTTGAACATATATCAAACACTAAGTTCTGCCTTAAAATTGTAATTATTCTAACAATGTCATGAATGTATGCATAAAGTTATAGTAATTGTATACATATGATGTACACATATCACACTTACTTGTACCTATACTTTGTTACCTATTGTGACCTGTGATATTCTTTGTACTGTATTTATTGTAACAATATACTCATGGAAAAGGAAAGTGCTTGCTTAAGGGAAATTAATTGTTCCCACATTTCTATTAATCGGAAAATCTTTAAAAATTTAACAATCGAGTTGAATTTCTTACTGAATGTCAAGTGGATGATGAAGATAATTTCGGGTTAAAATCTGTAACTTGTTTATTTGCATTTTTTTATATTTTTTTTACCTCAAAAATGAAAAATCACCAAAAATTAAAGCTGTTTAATTTCACCCACTTATAACATGATGATAAAACAAATTAATTGATGCTGATTTTATAGTGTGATTTTGTGGTTTCAAGATTGACACTACCTAATTTCAAGATATTCTGTAAAAGATTTAATCATAGCAATGTTCATGTACACATGTTTTTAATAAGCTTTTATTAAGGACTTTATTGTTACAATACATATGTACATACTAACAAAGGTTTTGAAGTAAGAACATTATTTTAACAATACATATGTACATAATAACCAAGGTTTTGAAGAAACGACTTAATTGTAACAACACATATGTTGTACATAATAACCAAGGTTTTGAAGTGAGGACTTTATTGTAACAATACATATGTACATACTAACCCAAAATTTTGAAGTAAGGACTTTAAGAACAATACATATGTACATAATAACCAAGGTTTTGAAGTAAGGACTTTATCGTAACAATGCATATATACATAATAACCAATTGCAAGGTTTTGAAGTTATGACTTTATTGTAACAATACATATACTAGTATACATTATAAGTAAAGTTTTGAAGTAAGGACTTTATTGTAACAATACATATATACATAATAACCAAGGTTTTGAAGTTAGGACTTTATTGTAACAATACATATGTACATAATAACCAAGGTTTTGAAGTAAGGACTTATGTAACAATATATATGTACATAATCAACAAAGTTTTGAAGGAAATACTTTAATTCACAATACATATGTACATAATAACCAAGGTTTTGAAGCATCACCTGTTATAAGGAATTCCAATGATGGAGAATTCTAATGTATGAAAAAAGATTGGGGAAATAAATGTTTGAGTTTGTTATATTCCAATATGACCATTTTGGATGGTTTTTAAAATAGCTGTTTGTACACTTCTTTGTGGTATTTGTTTAAACATAAGATATTCCACCAAGTTTAATTAACATTTTATGGTATTTTCAAAATTGTTACTTGAAAGCATGCATGGGGTAATGCAAATGTGTAATGGTAATGCATTGCAATGCATTACATTTTTTCAAGTAATTCAATGTAATGTGTAATGCACCATTTTTTGCATTACATGTAATGGTAATTCAATGCATTTCTTTCTCAAAAATGCATGTAATTCATGAATTACAAATGAATTACATTGCATTACTATAATTAAATGTGATACATGAAGACAAGTCAAAAAATTTGTCAACATTTTATAGCAGGTTTATGAAATTTTGTGATCATAAAACATATTGTTCTAAATAATTTGAAGTGAAGCCATACAAACACAAAATAACTTAATATTTTCTTTTGACAGTAATAAAAACAACTTAATAATCAGAGTGTCAAAACAACTATACTGACAATGTTAAATGACTTCAAGATAAAAATATTAATAAAATTATTTATTATATAGATATAGGTGAAATATCGTGATTTCCGAGTTAAATAAATTTCTAGATTTTCACAGAGTTAATTACAGGATTTATCTAACTCACGTGCAAATTTATCTTACCCTCGTGAAGTTTCCCGCGATAAATACGCAACACAGATTAGTGCGCAATTCACAATTCATCAATCAATAACTTCTTTTGTTTTCATTATTTTGATGATCTATTAGTCACGTTTTTTTAAATTATCTATATAATAAATAGTATAACTATTTTTATTCATCATGTTTATAGTATATATCTTTAACAGAAAAATGTTGACCATGTACCAAGAGAGTTGAATAGGCAAATAAATTTCAAATTACCCAACAGAATATGCAATGATGACATATTTTTCCATTGTTAATCCTCATTTAGTAATACTTTGTTATCGATCTTCCTTGACAAAAATGATAAAATCTTTTAAATTATTTTAAAAATGCTTTAAATACAACATTACAACTATTCATGATCTATATGAGTTAAGTGCATTTATTTTTTTATGAATAATATTTTTCAATACATGAGTTATGATTAATTCTTTAATATATGAGTTATCAACATGATATAAAAACTCCTATTTTTTCTATACATTGTTTTGTTCATGGCACGATGTATAAAAAATATACTGTATATACATTGAAAAAGACGATTTAGTTTTTTGAAACACAGTTCTTTCTTAGCAACTTTTTTTATTATTCTGTTTTGTTTTGTGCTAAGTCATACAATGTATCAGCATACAAAAGTTTATAAGTTCTGACTTATTAAGTTTTAATTAGAAATCTTTTAACACAATGTTTACCTAGGTTTATTGCAAAATAGTAAACGGAACTTAACAATGTAATGGTAATTCAATGCATTACTTAGCTAAAGCAATGGTAATTCAATGCAAATTTTTTCTATGTAATGGTAAATCAATGCATTACATTGCAATGTAATTCGCCCCATGCCTGTACAAAGAATAATTCATATTGTGTTTTGATCATATACATTCCTCTTGTATCTTTTTCTATATTTATAGTATATGTTGAGTCTGACAATGTAGTTATTCTTTTATAGTTTCTTGTTGAAAGTGGTGTAATTTGATTTTGATTCAAAACATGTATTTTAAAACATATTTTTGGTAGTATATTGTTGTTATTCTATGAGCAAACAATGATTATAAAGTATCCATTGCTTAGTGCTAAAATGATTTGTTTATTATTTACTTGTTCAAATTGATTAATCAAAGATGTAATCCATAATTTTTGGCCGGATTTCACGGAGTGAAAAATCAGGGTTATAAAATGGTGAATGTCGGGCGGGCGGGCGTGATTGTGGGCGGTGGGCAACGGGCGGCGTGCGGGCGGTGAAGGAATTTCCGTAACAGTTTTCTCAGCAACTACTTATCACAGCCACTTGATATTTGGTATACAGCATTAGGGTAGGGTCCCATAACGTGGGATGCAAATTCATGTCTGTCGCTCACCCACTTCCTGTTTACCGACTTAGTTCATTTTTGACAATAATGTCCAATAGTAGAAAATTTTCGTAACAGTTTTCTCAGCAACTATTTATCACAGCCACTTGATATTTGGTATACAGCATCAAGATGAGGTCCCATAATGTGGGATGCGATTTCTATTCTGTCGCTCACATACTTCCTGTTTACTGACTTAGTTAATTTTTGACAATAATGTCCAATAGTAGAAAATTTTCGTAACAGTTTTCTCAGCAAATATTTATCACAGCCTCTTGATATTTGGTATACAGCATCAAGATGATGTTCCATAACGTGGGCTGTGATTTCAGGTCTGTCGCTTACCTACTTCCTGTTTTCCGACTTAGTTAATTTTTGACAATAATATCCAATAGTAGAAAATTTTCGTTACAGTTTTCTCAGCAACTATTTATCATAGCCACTTGATATTTGGTATAAAGTATCAGGGTGAGGTCCCATAACGTGGGATGCGATTTCAGGTCTTTCGCACATCTACTACCTGTTTACCAACTTAGTAAATTTTTGACAAAAATGTCCAATAGTAAAAAATTTTCGTAACAGTTTTCTTAGCAATTACTAATCACAGCCTCTTGATATTTGGCATGCAGCATCAACATAGTCTCCCATAATTTGGAATGTGATTTCAGGTCTGTCGCTCACCTACTTCTTTTTAAACGAAATCCGGCCATTTCTGTGTTTGACCCATTTTATAAAATGTCTGAATTATTTCATAAATACAATAAGTCCAGCCTTATCATCATTCACATTAAATGTTTGCACTGGCTTTATTTAATTGTAGTTTGTACCTATTATTTATATTTCGCTTAATAAAATTATATTTAGATTTTATTGTCTACATTTGCCTTATAAACTTTTAGATCACCTGGCTATTGCCATCACTTTGTTTCCCTTTTCAAATATCCTATTGTGTGAATCTACTGTCAAAATACATTGAAGTATTACAAATTGTTTGGGACTGGGCCGATATAAAGATTTACAAGAAAATTTCCGTCAACCTTTCCTTATAAGTAAGAATGATTTGAAACTTTGTTTAGTATGAAAAACTGTACGTCCTAAGCGACTTTCAGACTTGTAGGACACATGGACACATTACTTCTTTATTTTACAATTAACTATGAAACCTTGAGATAAAAACCATTGGGGGTTAAAGTGATCAGCAACAATTTTGAAGAAGATTTGACAAACTATGAAAGATTTATTGTCTTCTTTGTATTTTTCCCAAATTTGACACTTTTTAGATCAACTGGTCAAATCCCATGTGAGATCTACCATCTGTACATTAGTCTTCATTAGTTGTCTAAACAATTTTTAAAACCTTCTTTGAAATCACTGAACCAATTTACCTGAAATTTAATGATAAAAACAAACTATCTTCATTTTAAAACAGATTCGATGAAAATATGACGACTTTCACTAAAAATAGAACATAGAGTAAATTGAATTATATTGGCTTATAACTCAGCAATTTGAATTGAGAAAAAAACGAAAAAAGTAGTAGCTCACCCGAAGGTTCAAGTGATCTATTGCCATAGCTTGGCAACTCTTGTTGTTGTTAACATGTTATAAAAATCCATGAAACTATAAAAGGGCTTGCTTTGAAACTTGTACACATCATCAATAGGATTACAAAAAAATGTGACTGCCTACAGAAAAAACATGACCACCATTGCTAAAAGTAAAACAGGTGGTCAGACCCCAGTTTTATGCTTATTGATCCAAATTATAATTGATAGAGAAAATATGATGCAAATTTCTTAAGCTTGAGAAGTTCTACTAAAGTCCACAATGAGTTGAAGTTTTACGATGACCATTTATATGGATCACGGCCCTTTGCAGGCGAAAAATGATTTTAGCCTATATAATGGAAACTATTGCGAATATAGTTCAGCAGATGCTTGCTGAAACCTTCAGATCAATGAGCTCTAAAACAGTCTTCATTAGGTCGAAGTTGATAGATGACCACCCTATAGGGGTTATGGCCCTTTAAAGGTGAAAAATTGCTCTTTTTCATATTCTTGAGTTCACTCTTGTTTCGACTGGAGTTCGCGTTGTTGATTAATATTCAGTTATTTTGTGTTTCAATGTTTTACATGCTGTCTTTTTTTGTCCCGTTCTTTTTGGTGTTTACTGGTTTTGTCTCTGCCCTTTCGGACTTTTGACATTTGGTTACCCCAATTTTTGGGTACCTCTACTTCTTGGCATATAGAGTAAAAGTTTTGCTAAAACAATGACAATTAACATCTGAAGACGAACTTAAAGATCAGGGAGCGGCTCAACATGGGCAACTAGGGTATTAAAACCAATCATAAGGTCTAAGGAATGAAAACCAATTTTGCCAAAGTAAACCACGGCATTGTATTGGTCTAACGTGACGATAATCAAATTGCAACAACTTTGACGGTTATGTCTCTTATCTTTATCTAAACACGTCTCTTAATTATTTTGGTCGGTTGTGTTTTAAGAGTAAAGTTTACTACATGTATATTTATCCATACAAAAAGAATTTTAATATTTGTTACAGAAATAAAAGACTTCAACCCCAGATATAGGTTGATCATCTTAGTAATAATTTGGTTCCCCAGTTTGGTTTGACTGTTCTATACTCTTCATAATCATATAGTGTTTGGCATTTTCAATATTTTTGGTAAAGCGCCTCTGATGAGTCTTGAATAGACGAAACGCGCGTCAGGCGTAGCAAAATTCATTGTCTGAAACTTTGTTGTCAATTTTTTTTTTCGAACACCCGTGAAGGTTAGCACTGCTGGTGAAGTTTTAATTCCCCGAGGTTAGCCCGCTCCGGCACCAACACTTTTGTGTTGGAGAACACATCAAAGCTTTAAAGTATCCGTTTAAATTTCAAAATTGTCTAAACCCTAAGGTTCTTCCTACCCCAGATATAGGTTGATCATCTTAGTAATAATTTGGTTCCCCAGTTTGGTTTGACTGTTCTATACTCTTCATAATCATATAGTGTTTGGCATTTTCAATATTTTTGGTAGAGCGCCTCTGATGAGTCTTGAATAGACGAAACGCGCGTCAGGCGTAGCAAAATTCATTGTCTGGAACTTTGTTGTCATTTTTTTTTCGAACACCCGTGAAGGTTAGCACTGCTGGTGGAGTTTTAATTCCCCGAGGTTAGCCCGCTCCGGCACCAACACTTTTGTGTTGGAGAACACATCAAAGCTTTAAAGTATCCGTTTAAATTTCAAAATTGTCTAAACCCTAAGGTTCTTCCTACCCCAGACATAGGTTGATCATCTATTGTTACTGGCGACCAAAACATTGTCAATGACCCAGAGGTTATTAAATTCTTGAAAAATAGGACCAAAATTCAGACCTCCTTTGAAAATTAATTGGAATTCTTGTTTCGATTGTGTAAATACTGCCCTTCAATCGTACTGTAAGACCTGGATTAGACGAAAAGGAGCAGATTCCAAATCTTTAGACAAGTTAAAGAATAAATTCATATCCATTGTGAAATTACGAATAAGCCATTTTCAAAACACCTTTGTAGAATATCGACCCCATACTTATATAAAAAGAATTAAATCAAAACTACAATCATTAGGTTCACGATATGTTTTTGTTCCTGCGGATAAAGCGGTTAACAATGTTGTTGTGGTATGTCGTAAATATTATCTGGATGTTTTAATGCATGAAATTAAAGGCTCATGTACTTTCTTTCCCGTGCAAGCTACAGAAACCAGTATTATTGACGATCATGTAATAGCAACCACAGCACTTCGAACAGCCCCTACATACAATAAATTACATACTATGTACTGGATACCTAAATTACACAAAAACCCATATAAATCCCGTTTTATCTCTGCATCAAGTAAATGTTCCTTAACCAATATTTCTAAAGTCTTGTCTCTTGCTTTAACTACAATGAAAGAATTTATCATCCGATACTGTGATAAAATTTTCGAAAATAGTGGAATAAATCATTTTTGAGTGTTAAAAATTCTCTTGATGTTTTAGACAAACTTCGGGCATTTGAAAATACTTTTCAATCCGTAGACAGCTATGACTTTTTCACTTTATATACTAATCTACCTCACAATCTTATCAAAAAGAAATTTGAATATTTAATTAAATGGTGCTTTGACAAATCTAAAAGTGACTACATCTGTTCTAAAGTGTCACAAGTATTTAGTAAATCGTTTTTTAGTAACGAAACCCACAAAGGTTATGTTAATTGGACCGACATAGAAATTATTACTGCATTAAACTTTCTTTTAGATAATATTTACATCCGGTTCGGTAAACAAATATATCGCCAAGTCATTGGTATTCCAATGGGAACCAATTGTGCTCCACTCATAGCTGATATTTTTTTATATTGTTACGAATCACAGTTTATGACCAAGCTACAAAAAGACCCAAACAAAAACCACCTTATCAAAACTTTTAACAATACATATAGGTACTTAGATGACATACTTGCTCTAAACAACCCCGCATTCTCAAATTTGATAAATGATATATATCCTAAAGAATTAACCCTAAATAAAGCAAACTCGACCGACAGTAGATGTCAATTTCTAGATTTGGACTTAAGCATTATCAATGGTAGATTAAACACTAAAGTATATGATAAACGGGATGTCTTTTCATTCCCAATAGTTAATTTTCCGTTTCTTGAAGGAGACGTACCATTAGCTCCAGCTTACGGGGTATACATTAAACAATTAGTCAGGTATGCTCGCATTTGCAGTGATGTGTCTGATTTTAATGATAAAACCCGTTTTATTACAGAAAAATTGCTAAAACAAGGTAACCGTTACCACAAATTAGTCAAATCTTTTACAAAATTTGCACATAAATATGGACATTGCATCGAAAAATTAGATTGTACACGTAGATTTCCGATTGTTAAAGGAATATCTCATCCTGATTTTTATAGCAATGTAGTTTATAAAGCACAAAAATTCAAAAACAACCTTATGGAAATTAAAAACTGGCTTAAAAACCTTTTGAAAAAAGGATACGAGTTCAATGTTTTAGTAAAATTTTTGCATTTGGTATGTTTTGGCAGAAATATTGATAGCTTGATAGTAACTTTAAAACGTTAAATTTTCACTTTGTATCCACTGTATTATTTATAAGCACCACAGCGATCAAGTATGTCGGTTCTGTGTGGTGATACAGTTCTAAATCATTCATTGTTTTGATGTGGGGTGTCGGATTTAGAACTGATGTATTTGATTCTTTTACATCAATCGATAAATGTTTCTTAGCTAGTTGTCCGTAACTTCGAGTGTTTTCAAGAGAGTTCCTCCTTGTCTTGTTTTTTCGTGCAGTATTTTGTCTTAGGTTCTCTCTTGTTGAATTGAACTTTTGTCGATTGAGTTTTACAGTGTGTTTTATATGTATGCTTTGTGCAAGCTTATCAATAGGGGGTAGGTTGGATAAAATAAACTAGTTTAACCCTGCCACATTTATATGTGCCTGTCCTAAGCCAGGAAACTTTGCCAAAGCCTTTGTTTGTCCTTGTCATTCTGTGTTAACTGTTTTATGTCAAGAATTGGGTCTTTCGTTGATGATTTAGGGATTGGTTTTGAAACTTTTGTATTGTAGAAGATCTAAATGCCATTGCAAAAAGTGTTCATTATGATATAGATAACTTAAATGCTCCTATTAAGATTAAGCAGTGACACCATGTAAATTCAAAATCAGAAAGATATTCAAAAAATGTTAAAAGGCTTTTAAAAACTATCAAAAACGAAGATTTATGAAAAAAAACAAATTGCATTAATCACAAATAACTAGAATCATCCCACCAATGCTCCATCAATGTTTTTAGAGGGTGCTGGTAAAACATTAACAGAACGTAAATAAAACGTTCTTAAAACTATACATGAACCTTAAATTGTAAAACAAAACCACCAGAAAACGTTCAGGGAACGATCCAATATAGTTCCGACGGAACGTTATAAAAACCGAAAATGGAGTCTACACTTTAACGTTCCTGCAATGTTATTTCGGAACGTTCTAGAAACCATGAATGACCGTTATATGAACCTTATTGGAACATTAGTGCGTTTGATGGGAACGTATTAATTTGCCGAATGTGCAAAGCGCTTTCTTTAAGTTGATAGATGGTGTAATGGTTAGCACTGGTATCTCCAGCGATCCGAGTTCAAATCTCGGTGGAACCTGATCATGTTTTTATTGCCTAATTTATAGTTTAAAAAGAAATACGGATTCATACGGATATTATGTCAGAACTGACACGCATACACATTAAGGGACGGACCATTTAACTTGAAGGGGGGACCTTGGTTTTTTGTTTTGATTAGAATTTTTTTTTTCGCAGACCGCGAAAATTTTTTTTTATTCCAGTGAACAAAAATATCTCAGGTTCCACCGAGATTTGAACTCGGATCGCTGGATTCAAAGTCCAGAGTGCTAACCATTACACCATGGAACCCCGTTAACTGTTAGGCCAATACATAATGTATAAAAATGAACGGCACAATAATGCATTAATTTGAGTAAAATTTCTTCAAAATTGTTTCTTCTTGTCTCAGAATAGACGTCTTGTAGCATTTATCTTCCCCGTCCGGAAGTTTTTTGCTTCTTTTCACAAAACTATTTTACAAAAATACAAATTAAGTTCCCGACAAACGTATTAATTTTCCGAATGTACAAAGCGCATTCTTTAAGCTGATAGATTAACATGTTCCATGGTGTAATGGTTAGCTCTCTGGACTCTGAATCCTGTGATCTGAGTTCAAATCTCGGTGGAACCTGATCATGTTTTTATTGCCTAATTTATAATTTAAAAAGAAATTCGGATTCATACGGATATTATGTCAGAACTGACACGTATACACATTAAGGGACGGACCATTTAACTTGAAGGGGGGACCTTGGTTTTTTGTTTTGATTATAATTTTTTTTGCCGCGCAGAGCGCGAAATTTTTTTTCATTCCAGTGAACAAAAATATCTCAGGTTCCACCGAGATTTGAACTCGGATCGCTGGATTCAGAGTCCAGTGTGCTAACCATTACACCATGGAACCCTGTTAACTGTTAGGCCAATACTTTATGTATATAAATGAACGGCATAATAATGCATTAAATTGACGAAAATGTCTTCAAAATTGTTTCTTCTTATCTCAGAATAGACGTCTTGTAGCATTTATCTTCCCCGTCCGGAAGTTTTTTGCTTCTTTTCACAAAACTATTTTACAAAAATACAAATTAAGTTCCCGACAAACGTATTAATTTGCCGAATGTGCAAAGCGCTTTCTTTAAGTTGATAGATGGTGTAATGGTTAGCACTCTGGACTCTATCTCCAGCGATCCGAGTTCAAATCTCAGTGGAACCTGATCATGTTTTTATTGCCTAATTTATAATTTAAAAAAATAATACGGATTCATACGGATATTATGTCAGAACTAACACGTATACACATTAAGGGACGGACCATTTAACTTGAAGGGGGGACCTTGGTTTTTTGTTTTGCTTAGAATTTTTTTTTCCGCGCAGAGCGCGAATTTTTTTTTTCATTCCAGTGAACAAAAATATCTCAGGTTCCACCGAGATCTGAACTCGGATCGCTGGATTCAGAGTCCAGAGTGCTTTTTTTCTCTTAATAAAATTTTATTCAAATAAATATGCATAAAAAGAATTTTCGGGCTAGTCTCCCGAAAATCCACAATACAACAATACATTCAATATTAAAAATCTAACTAAAAACTAATACAAACTTTGTCATATTTAAAATATATAACAGAATTGTTGTTTTGAAAATACTTTTCAAATAGTCTATTGGCATTGTTATTTTTATAGAACAAATAAGCATAGTTTACATTCTTTTCAACTTCATTCTTTAAACATTCAATATCTTTAATCTTATTTTCTTTCATTGCAATATTTCTTCTTTTCATAATACAATAATTTCTTATAGAAAACATATAATTTACAAAGTATTTGTTGACAGTTTTTGGATTTTTCAAAAATCCTAAGTAACACATGCATTCAAAATCCAATTGATTCACAAAACTATCTGTACAATTATAAAACAAATTGTGTAAAAATTCCTTGAAAAAATTATCAGTCTAGTACATTTCATAAATAGATGATCAATATCTTCAACAAAATCTCCACATACTGGACAATTTGAATCTGTAACCAATTTACACTTTAAAAGTCTTTCTTTTGTAAAAATAACTCTGTGAAAAACTTTAAAACCTAATTCACGACAATCTCCATTGAGAAAAGGAAAATTTAAAACAGTTTGTACCTTTTGAAGATCAAAATCATCAAATCGTTCACTCCAAAACTTACTCGATTTTGGTAACTTTGCCTTTTTCTTTGTCAACAATTCATAAAAAAATTTTGTACTTGTTGGTAAACTACATTTCTTGTCATTAACTAATAATTCTACCACAAAATCTGGTTTGCTACATACATTTTCATGTTCATTAACAAGCGTTTTATACTCTTCAGGAATACATTCTAAAATACATAATACAGCTTTTACAACTTTTTCTTTACAAGCATTTGGAAACTTTTCACTATATATATCATAAACATATTCTGGTTTAAGAAAACCCTTTTTACACTCATATGCTAAATGTTTTATTTTAGAGATACCAGCATCTACAAATGACTTTAGAAAAATCACTTTGTTTCCATTTGTAATATTTGTATTTAAGAATAATGGTATATCAAACACATTTTGTTCATTAACCTCAATTTCTGTAAGATCTTTAATTTTACTCCATGCATTCAACATACATTTATAAAAGTCAGGCAAAACATCAACACTATGAGATTTAAAATTACAAAATAAAACTTCTAATCCCAAATTCATGTTCTCAATCTTGGATAAAAAATAAAGACTAGTGTTTTTACATACAGCACAATAACTACTATCTAAAAGCCTACTGAGAAATTTAAGTCTAAAAGCATACATTTTGTGTTCTATATCAGGAAGATTTAAACCTCCATCACAAATCTTATTAATTACAACATCATAACCCACTGAACACAGAACGGTATCGGAACGTTAGTTTATAGTTCTCTCAGGGTTTTTCAAAACTATATAGTTCTCAGAACGTTTTAAAAACGTCCCTTCGTAACGTTCCGCTGTAACCTTTTTAAAACGTTCCGTATGAACGTTATTATATCGTTCTATCAAGGTCCCTTCGTAACGTTCCGCTTTAACCTTTTTAAAACGTTCCATACGAACGTTATTATATCGTTCTATCAAGGTCAAATATTTCATGGATCGTTCTGAGACAGTTAGTACAAAACGCAAGAAAACGGACTGTAATTAAAACGTTTTCAGAAGGTTTTAAAGGTCCTTCGAAAAAATAAAGAATTTCTTCTTTAATACATGTAAGATACTTATTAAAACATTATTGTTATACATGTAGCATGCATAATTCCTTAACAATTATTTGAGAAAAGGAATTATTTTAAATGCGTCAAGCGATATGTATTTCAGCATTTACATTCAATGGTATTTATCAATATATCATGGTCTAATTTACATTTCTAAAATATGAATTATCGCAATTGTTTATGTATATTCTTATAAAAATACAAATTTACATAAAAATAATTTCAATTTCAAATTCGGTAATAAACATGTGAAGTATCTTGCACTTGAAAATAGACATGCGCACAACAGTATCGCCCGCGTTTGAAAAATTATGACTGCCGACAGATTAGACACATTTCAATGTCTCGGATATACCGGTAAGAAACTATTTTTATTTTGACAAAATGTTAGAAAAGAACAAATTATATTTGGGATTCTAACGGATTTGATTAATATGTATAAACTATCATACTAGTTAGACAAAATATTCTTAAATAACAAATGAATAATCGGACAATCAACTTCTGGTGTTCATGCACATTTATGTAATGAATAATATATTTGTTAACGACAATTCTATAAATTTGTGTTTATTTTGATTTCATTTGTTGATACATACATTCACGATATATAGAGGATATTAAATCAAAATAATTAAGCTGAGAGTTTGTGTATTTAAAAACGAGCGCTTTATCTCTACACACAGATATCAAATTGCATCTGCTACAACACCGGTCATGCTGACCCAAGATAAGAAAAATATCTTAACTTGATACACTAATCGTAATGAGTTGCCACAAGAAAGTGCAATTAAGTGTAATGATTTTATCATTGAATGTTAAAAATTAAAAATACATAACGAGCGGTTTTACCATTAAAATGTGTTGTTTTTTTTCAGGTCCACTCACAATAATATGCATACATGCAGGATAGAAAAAATAATGCCGGCTTAACTCAACTAGAAACTTCAAAATGTGTTGGTGATGTTAAAGGGTTGAATTTTACAGGTGGTTGAGGTAGGATATGAGATTACTTATTTTGCATCATATTCAAAGCAACAATATATTCATGGATCTTTACCCATTTAATAGGAGCTATTTGGTAATTAATTAAGACATTAAATTATGTAATTATTAAATTATTTTATCATAATAGACAACAACTTGTTGAGAGCCTAACTTACATGTACTATTCCTAATAAAGTATAAGATGTTTATATTTATGCTTAAATGTATTAGTTAGGTTCAACATGCCTTATTAAAAGAAATAATAATCTCACTGCAGCTTGTGTATATTTTGGTGTCATTTTTTTCTTATTGGATAAAATAGATTTCTTTTACGTTTCAGGAAAACAAATGCATGAAGAATAAAGCATCTTGGAGTACGATGATAAAAGAGACCATATCATTCTAATATAGTGACAAATATGAATGTAATTCTTGAAAATTTCAACTGAGATGGAATAGAAATGAAACTTAAATTGAGATTTACACGTAACTATTAGTGAGAATATGTAGGATAAAGAGGAAATGGACTATAATTATTGACTGCACTTGAAACTTTTAACTGTGTTTGTGGAGTTTTTTCTTATAAAATATTCTATCTAAATATATTTTTGTTTTTCTTTTTCTTTTTGCAAGAAAGTTTCAGCTAAATGAACGCCCGTTTATAGTGTATTTAAGACTTGTCAGAGACGATCTATCTGGAAGATCTAAATGCCATTGCAAAGAGTATTCATTATGATATAGATAACATAACTGCTCTTATTAATTAAGATTAAGCATTGACACCATGCAAATTCAAAACCAGAAAGACATTCAAAAAATGTTAAAAGACTTTTAAAAACTATCAAAAACGAAGATTTATGAAAAAAAAACCAATTTCATTAATCACATATTACTAGAATCATCCCACCAGTTGTGAGAGGGTGCTGGTAAAACATTAGCAGAACGTAAATAAAACGTTCTTAAAACTATACATGAACCTCAAGAGGTAAAACAAAACCACCAGAAAACGTTCAGGGAACGATCCAATATAGTTCCGACGGAACGTTATAAGAACCGAAAATGGAGTCTACACTTTAATGTTCCTGCAATGTTATTTCGGAACGTTCTAGAAACCATGAATGAACGTTATGGGTACCTTATTGGAACGTCAGTGCGTTTAGTGGGAAGCAACCAAAGGAAGTTTATCGTTCCATTAAAAATCACAACAAACTTTCTTTAAAACTTAAAAGATTTTTTCTGGTACTTAACTACACTCAAAGTATACCACAATTTACTCAACAGTAAACTATTAATAACTGTAACCCTTCCAAAAACTGTCAACCTTCTAATCTTCCAAAAATTCAGTATCTTTGAAATTGATTGTAATTTACTTTCCCAATTTAGATCATCCATCTACTCTTGTTCTTGCCAATCCAAACCCCTAATAACTGTAAAATCTCATCACATACAGAGAGGTTCCAAGCATCTAGATCATTTTGAGAAATTCCTCCTTTCCTAATTGCCAAAATTTCAGACTTTTCCCTATTAACCTTAGCCCCAGATGCTTGTTCATACAAATGAATAACCTTAAAAACTTCATGTACTGAATTTTTGTCTGATATTGTTAATGTAGTATCATCTGCATGAGCAAATATTTTTTCTTCCACATCAGTATTTTGAATCTTTATACCTTTGATGTTTCAATTATTTTTAACATAAATATTTAAAGGCTCTGCAACAAGTACATACAATAGAGCTGAAATTGGACACCCCTGCTTCACTGAATTCTTAATAGGAAAATATTTTGTTAAAAAACCATTACATTTAACAGTGCTATGAATATTTGTATAAAAAATCTTCATCCAAGATCTAAATCTCTCACCAAAACCAAACTTTTCTAAAACTGAAAACAAATAATCATGTCCAACCCTATCAAAAGCTTTTTCTTGATCTAGCTTTAATACATAACCTTCTAGATCATCCATTTCTACTAAATCAATAATATCTCTTACACTTACAATGGTATCTGATATATCTTTACCTAAGATACAACAACTTTGATTAGGTGAAATTATCTTTGGCAATACTGTTTTAAATCTATTTGCCATACATCTTGCAAGAATTTTGTAATCTACATTTAACAAACTGATAGGTCTATAATTCTTAAGCATATTTTTGTCACCCTTGTTCTTATAGATTAGATTAATAACACCATATCTCATAGATCTTGATAACAATTCATTTTGTTGTACACAATCAAAAACATATTTTAAAACATGCTTCAAATCGCTTAAAAAGTATAAATAAAACTCAGCAGTAAGCCCATCTGATCCAGGAGTTTTTCCTTTTTTCATACCTTTTAATGACAATTCTATTTCATCAGTACTTATATCATTATCACACATATCTTTATCAACATCATCAATTTCAACAGCAATGTCTTGTAAAATGGTTTTTATAGCATCATCATCAGTTTGAACACATGAGAACAGATTTGCATAAAAATCGTGTATAACATCTAACATAGAACTAGACTCATTAACAATATTACCATCAACTGTTTGTAACTCACTTATCATATTTTTATTCTGTCTATGTTTTTCAAGCTTTAAAAAATAAGAAGTATTTTTATCACTTTCTAAAGCATATTGAGATTTGGACCTTAAAATTGCACCTTGACATCTATGCCTTTCAAAAACTTCTAATTCATCTTGTAACTCTAAATATTTTCCATGATCTATGACATAACCATTGGCAGATTTCATAGACATTTCTTGAACTTTATTTTGCAATCTAAAATATTGTTTATTTAACTGTTTTTGTTTTTCTTTGCCATAGATTTGACTTATTCTCTTGATAGTGAACTTCAAATTATCCCACCAAATAGGTGGACTTTCAAAATAAAAATCTGATTCAATCTCTTTTTCAAAAACTTTTCTTATCTGATCAACAAAAATCTGATCTTCTAAAAATGTATTATTAAAAATCCATACACCAGGTCCTTTTTCAACATCACTTAAATCTACTTTCATAGAAACAATACTATGATCACTAAAACTTGTATCTCTATAAAATATACTTTTTACATATGGTTTAACATTATCTGACACAAGAAAATAATCTATTCTGCTTTGAGTTAAAAAGCCTTGCACCATTGGTTTTCTGGAAAACATTTTAACATCAATATTTCTTTCTCTCCATACATCAAATAAACAATTTTCATTTATTACATCTATCAAAGTTTGTATAGCTTTATCTTTATAATAAGGAGTTTTACCACTTCTGTCTAATGGTGAAAGAGCTGAATTAAAATCACCAGCAACTATAATATATTCATCACCTTTAATTTTATGCTTACAATCTATGAAAAACTCAGACCTTTCTTTTACACTATTTGGTGCATACATATTAAAAATATCAATACATTTATCATTGATTGTACCATTTATATGTAAAAATCTTCCACTATTTCCTTCTTTTACAACAAAAATATTTTTAAATGTTTTACTAACCAGTATGGCTACACCTTGTCTATTATTACCACTGTTACTATAAAATATTTCACCATCCCATACAATCTTATCTTGTACAATACTATTCATCATCTCATCTTTCCAAAATGTCTCTTGTAAACAAACAATATCATAAAATCTGTCTTTACATAAAGAAAAAAATACAATTCATTTGATTCTTATCACACAAACCATTACAATTCAAACTTATAAAATTCAACATAGCCATCACAAAAAAACACAAGATATATTACATTGATTTTAAATCCATTATTACTTCTTTTTAAAAAAGCTTTTTTGATGAGCCAACTTTGCAGACTTAATGTTCGGTACAATTTTCATCTTATTGCGTCTGACATAAAAAATACCTTTCTGCTTTTTCTTAACTAATTGCCACTCATTATCACTACTACTTTTAGATTCTAAAATTCCTGAGGCAGTTAAAACAACATTATCAATTGTTTCTTCATTTACAATCTGACTATTTGTACATGAATCAACTACAGTGTCAATTTTATACATATTGTTTTCTTTATCTGATAAAATTGTTTCATAGTTCTTTACACCAACACTTTCATTCTTTTCTGTTTCTGTCATCTTAGTTCTTTCTAAACTCGTCACCATTTCCACCTCAACACGACCAATACCATTTCCATCACCCTCAGAACCAACACCACCAACACCATCATCATCATCATCACCAGTAACGTCATCACCACTACCATCGACACCATTAACATCACAAGAAAGGCCACCATCCTCGTGCATTTCATCTATTTTACTAGCACTATTCGAATCACCATCCACACTACCAGAGAGATCCAAAGAATTATCACCATCATCATCTATTCCATCGACATCTTTTGTATAGTCATAATTTACGGCAGAATTACTAGTGGCAACTTAACCTTCATTATGAGTAGGTAATCCAGTCTTTATAATATTGTTTTCATCACTGGACGCATCATCGGCATTGTTCGTATCATGATCATCTCTCATTGGACGTCCGGATCCTCCAGAAAAACGCCTTTCTACAAATGTTCCAGGTTCACTGTCATAACTCCTCTTTTTACAAATACAATAGGTTTTGTCCTTGTAACAAAAAAGACAACGACCCTCCGTGCAATTTCTAATTAGATGTCCTTGACGGCCACATCTAAAACACTTAAAGTCAGGGCAATCTCGCTATAGATGATCTGGACTGAAACAGCTGGAACATACTTTCACCTGATTGTCATGAATAACCCGGTAGTAAGCGGTTTCTTTATCGTTTACGGAAAACTTCATCGAATACGGAATAGACGGAAGTCCAGGGGGCAACTTGGCCTTGAATACTCTAGTTCCATCATAAATGTTTTCACGTCTGCTCATCTTCCTCTTTTTGATATCCGATATCACAGTAACTCCTAGTCTGCCGAATCTATCGACGATTTCATCGTCCGTTACATACATACTTAGATTTAGAATAGACAATATTTTGACGCTTGACACCAGTTCATTCACATTAAACTTATGCGAACGTATCGACAACTTTTCTCCAACAATATCAGCCATAAATCGACGCTCACTTAACCCTTTGAGTGCCATGGCCTTTTCCCGAACTTTTACCTTCAGTGCCAAGCTATGGTTTTGATATGTACACAAAAATGTCAACACTGTGACGTCAACAATTAGAAAACGTCGCCGTTCCGTGTGTGGAAAAGAGGTTCCGAGCTGTTCCGTTCCCGCAAAAAAATATAGTTTTTGGTAATTGATGTATATTAGTAAAAGTACTAAATTCAAGTCTTTGAAATCAGGATTCTTCGTATATATGCATATTTCCGGTAACTGGAATATTTTAAGTAAATATTTTACACGTTTTGTACACTTACTTATGAGGAAATCGAAAAAATGAACAGAGAAGTCTGTATAGGAATCGTTGAAGTTTACATTATAGATCTATCCGTCACGGAGCACCTCGTATCTACAAAATATCACGAATTTACAACTTAATTTTATATATTTTTTGTATAACAGACGAACTAATTTTCTTCCATTCCTTTCCTTAAATGCACAAAATATCACCCACTCGACTGTCTAAACACTTTTTTTTAATAAAAAAGAAATTGATTGTTTCCCTCAAGAGTTTGTTATTGAGTCGGAAATCTGTAAGTCAGTTAAACCTGACATGAAAAAAATCACATTTTTGCTCTTAGCCGAATGTAAAATGTATAAAGTGCCATTTATTCAGGTACTAATACGTTGATAATTGCAGTGGATATAAAAACAAGCCATCCATTCATGTATTTTTTTTTTATTTGAATAAAGGTAAAATGAACGCTCATTATAGTGAATAAATTATAAATGACAATCGAACTGTTATTTTTATTCGTTGATTTTTGTTAGTTGACAATTTTACGGCAAAGTAATTATAAATGTATTAGCCCGGCCTTGTATTCCCAACCAAAAACCATTGCTCTCTTCCTTGTCGAACACTTTCAATGAATAACCTTGTCTTTTTAGTGGGCTAGCTCTTGTTGGGGCTAAAATTATTGTTATCGTATGATGTCTGTGTCCGACGCTGGGCGTGGTTGGGGAAATAGTGCGTAACATCAGCTACTAATAAGATCATTTTAATATTTGGTATGAAGCATCACAAAATGGTCTTAAATCTTTGGTCTCGATTTGTCTGTCAGTCGCTCACTGATTGAAGTGAAATTTAAATGCCACTTTTCAATATTAGGGAAAAACTGCCATTTAGAGAAATAACTTAGCTACATAAGTATCTTGCGAATGTCGCGAGGTGGTGGGTCAAACCGTCACACCGATTTCCTTTAATATAAACGTTCACATGGGGTCTTATTACGACAAAGTTAGTCCATTTTCGAGGATTGTAATAGGACACGATGCTAAATATATGTTGCATCAAATGAGGAAAGTAGACACTTGTTTTATTTTTTAAACTTACTTCGGAATATATATTAAAACGATTAAAAAGTAAAGGGCAATAAAAAAATGGTGAAAAAAGTCAACTGATGAATTTTGTTTTCTCTCATCGACTTTTTCCTTTTCTTTGTTAGAAATCATACCATATGCACCGTTAAATTTTTGGGACTGTCTTCAGATTTTCGATATTAAACACTGTATAACTCGTTGCAGTCATCGGCCTTTGTCAGTTTGGTTGCATTGAAAATTTCATATATATAACTAATGATCAGCTTTTAGCTGGCGCCAAACTTCATTTAATTCTTGAAATCTGTTCATGTACAGAATCAAAACAACTAAAAATAAGAGGCGGTACAATAATCGTGATACTACTAAACTAGACCCTCCGCCCCCAAAAAATCAAATTGGTTTGATTTCTAAGGATAAATTAAACTTTTGTGAAAAAAAAACTTTCACTAAACAATCCTCGATTTGGTGACTATTTACATCTCATATATCCGAAGGAACTTGAGATAAAGGACATTACAGATTCTAGGAAGTCCGCTTCATATTTGGATCTATTTCTCGAACTTGACACACAAGGAAGGCTTTGTACAAGGCTCTATGACAAACGTGATGACTTCAACTTTCCAAAAGTTAACTTTCCTTTTCTGTGTAGCAACATTCCGTCCGCTCCAGCATATGGAGTTTACGTATCACAATTGATTCGTTATTCCAGAGCATGTGGGGAGTACAACGACTTCCTTGATAGAGCTACACGGCTGACAAGCAAATTGTTAACACAGGGGTACGTTGCTCCCAGGTTGTTGTCATCACTCAAGAAATTTTACGGACGACATCATGTGCTTGTTTACAAATACGGGATTTATATTTCACAGATGAGCACAGATGTTGGTTTGGCATATAGTTTTGTAATGTCAAATGCCATCCTTTCCGGATTTGACCAACACTTAATCGATCTTTGGCAACGTGACGGGTGTGCTATAGCAAGCAGGAACTGCTTACTCTTCCGGGGCACCTGAGTTTACTCTCGTTTCGACATGAGTTCACGTTGCTGAATGCGGTTTTGTTGTTATGGGTGTTTTATGTTGTTGTGTGGTTTGTTTTGTTGTGATGATTTTTTGTCTGCCGGTTTTGTCTTTGTCTTTACGGTTTTATGATTCTGATTACCCCTTTGGTACACCTTTGCTTCTTCCCGCGTTTGCGTTAGAAGATATAACGTTTGGGTCCGAAGAGAGTCGAACGTACTGAAACCTCAAATTTTGCAACGTCACAATATTCTATTGTTTGACGTCGACGAAAAAAACATCGGCCCAAAATCGGCCTGTGGCACTCAAGGGAGTATTTTCAAATCGGCCTAAAATCGGCCCGTGGCACAGAAAAGGTTAAAACAACTTCAAAAGATCGACAATTTTTCGGTACACACGCTATTACGCTTCCTGTTCCACATGTTTTTTCAATTTCATCTATGACGTCATCAGCGGTGAAAGTATGGACATCACCAACGTTGACGGTAACAGTTTGCTCTTTCGAGAACACATCATCAAAATCGTAGGTCGAACGGTCACCAGACCGTAATGGTCTGTTTTCTTTAGAATTACTCATTTGGTTATTAGTTATTTGGAAAATCAAATCAAACACACCGAAAATCCCCCCCTTTTCCTGCAAAACTGCTAGCAGGAATAGGGGTAACGACTGTCTTTTAGCAACAATTCAATGATCAAAATGAGTCATTAAATTTAAATAATATCGGAAACAATGTTTATATCACAATATTTGGCGAAAAACTCACCAAATTGACATATCAACGGGAGCAACACTTTGTTTACATCCTGCGGGATACATCCAAAAACCGAAAGTCTCAAAATCCAGAGTGCTAACCATTACACCATGGAACCCCGTTAAATTCATTAGTTTAAGAAAGAATTATGTACATTCGGCAAAATAATCCAATTTTGCGAACTTATATGAACTGAAACGACTTCAAGCATTTATCGTTCCCGCGTATACTTTTTTGGCTCTGCCAATTAAACTATTGAACCTTTTTTCACTTTTTTTTCACGCAAATCGAATTATTTTGCCGAATGTACATAGTGCTTTCTTTAATTCGTTAGATTAACGGGTTCCATGGTGTAATTGTTAGCACTCTGGACTCTGAATCCAGCGATCCGAGTTCAAATCTCGGTGGAACCTGATATATTTTTGGTGAATGAAGGAAAATAATATGAAAACTACAGGCCTGTACGAAATAAGATTATGTAGGGGTGACACGTATATATATATATACTTTTTTTCAACGACATCAAAAAAGAAAATGGCATTTGGAGACAAAAAGTTCTTTATAGCAAGCAAAAATATCTCAGGTTCCACCGAGATTTGAACTCGGATCGCTGGATTCAAAGTCCAGAGTGCTAACCATTACACCATGGAACCCCGTTAAATTCATCAGTTTAAGAAAGAATTATGTACATTCGGCAAAATAATCCAATTTTTGCGATCTTATATGAACTGAAACGACTTCTAGCATTTATCGTTCCCGCGTATACTTTTTTGGTTCTTTCAATAAAACTACTGAACCTTTTTTCACTTTTTTTTCACGCAAATCGGATTATTTTGCCGAATGTACATAGTGCTTTCTGTTAATCGTTAGATTAACGGGTTCCATGGTGTAATGGTTAGCACTCTGGACTCTGAATCCAGCGATCCGAGTTCAAATCTCGGTGGAACCTGATAAATTTTTGGTGAATGAAGGAAAAGAATATGAAAACTACAGGCCTGTACGAAATAAGATTATGTAGGGGTGACACGTATATATATATACTTTTTTTCAACGACATCAAAAATGAAAATGGCATTTGGAGAAAAAAAGTTCTTTATAGCAAGCAAAAATATCTCAGGTTCCACCGAGATTTGAACTCGGATCGCTGGATTCAAAGTCCAGAGTGCTTTTTTTTTTATCTTTATTAAAAATATGGCACTTATGGTTGT
>OZ020314.1:3292533-3297533 GCA_963971305.1 Arcuatula senhousia
ACATAATCAGCAAGAAAAAGTTTGTTCTGAATGTTTATCGCCGGATCATCTTAAGAAGGATTGTCCTCATACTGCGTGTCATGGATGTGGCGAGATCGGACATTTTTTTAGATCATGTCGTGCAGAAAGGTGCTCATTTTGTAAAAAGCTTCCGCTCAAATGTGTATGTTCAGGCGAAATACAAAGGGATAAAAGTTTTCAAACAACGGAAAATTGCAAGGAATGTGGCAAGTTCTTCTGTACATGCCGATGCTCAATTTGTAAGAAAACATTTTGTACGTGTCCGTGTTATATTTGCGAAAAGTTTCCATGTAACTGTAATCCGTACTCGTGTCAATATTGTCACCAAGAACCGTGTGAGTGTCCTTGTGCGGATTGCTCGGAATATCCGTGTACTTGTATTTGCTCTCTTTGTAAAATACCGTGGGTGGAATGTGTTTGTTTTACAAAGAGTCCGATGGCCAAGAATGACGAGGATGTAGATGATGGTCAACAAAGTGATCAAAAGCTTAGTGATGGTCAGGACCAAACTGAAATAATAGCGGGTGATAATAATAACGCCAGCAACTTAGATGGTAATGTTCAGAATTCTGGTAAACAATCTGAGGAAAGTGTGAAGGAGATATCAGATGTCAATTCTGGTAAAGGAAATGGTGAGGAAGGAAGCGTGGTAGATGATCAAAGGTCGGAGGATGCAGTCAAGGAGCATATTGGTGTCATCCAGGATGACAGAAATGGTGGAAAAGGCATGGTGGATGACCAAGATGAGACCGGAAAGAAGAAACAGTCTGGGGACAGTTGTGGTAAAAGAAATGGTGGAAAAGTGATTGTGGTAGATGTGGAAGTGCATGAAACAGCTAATGGTAAAAAGGAAGAAAGCAGAAAAAGAAAACTTAACAATAAAAATCAATCTGATGAAAATGAAAATGGTGTCAATGAATCAATAGAGAATGTAGTTTTGTCAGATACTGACTTAAGTGAAATAATGAAACCGAAAAGAAATAAAGAATGTTCCTCCAATGACATGGGCGAAGGCCTTTCTATTGATATGTCAGAGGAGGAGGGTTCTATTATTGAGGAAACTATTAGCACGATTGATGCTGACGAAGAAGTCAACATTGAAGGTGCAATAGAGAATGATCAGTCACTTATTAGTTCTGATAAGGTTGATAAGGAAGTTATTAATCAGTCTGATGATTTGTTTTCTGACTTAGCTATAAGTGAAAAAGAGAGAAAAAAGAGGGAGAAAAAAGAGAAAAAGAAAATGAAACGAAGGTCAAAACTTCAGGTCAAGCCAAATTTGAACAATAAAACAGTGAGAGATTTTGATTTGTCAGGTGAACCAAATGTTAACAATGGATAGATATTTGAACTTTTTTGTATTATTTTTTACAATGGTTGTTATTTGCAGCTTTAATTGTAATGGTTTGCGCAATATTGTTAAATTGAAGAACTTAATTAGCATTATTGATGAAAGACATTATGGTATCGTTTTATTACAAGAGACTTTTTGGGATGATGATTTTGTCAGAAGTATGAAACATATGTATGATGGAGATATATATTTTAGTAATGGTAATGATTGTAGACAAGGTGTTGCTGTACTTGTTAGTAAATTTTATAAAGATAAAGTTAAATTTGTGTTCAAGGATAATTATGGTAGATTTTTACATGTATCTTATGAGGAAAATGATAAAGTTTTTAATATCATTTCATTATATGCACCAAATTTAGACAATATTAGATCTGAGTTTTTTGATTTTTTAAAAAGATATATTTCTAATTTTGATAATTTAGTTGTTGGTGGTGATTTTAATACATCCTTATCTGAATTAGATAGAGGCAGCAAAACAAATCATTTTAGAAATCCACCTTATAGAAAATTGACAGAATTGATGGATGACAATGATGTATATGATGTTTGGAGAGCAAGAAATGAAACCAGTAGAGTTTTTTCATGGAAAAGAATTTGTGAAGGTTTTTTGCAACAGAGTAGAATTGATTATTTTTTGATTAGCAAATCAATATCCAATTTCATTCAAAATGTGTATTATAATCATACTTGTTTTAGTGACCACTCTTTTGTTGTAATTATTTTGAATTCTTCAAATGTAGAAAAAGGTCCAGGATTATGGGTGTTAAATAACACTTTGTTATATAATGATGAATTTGTAAATAGAATTAGAGAGATAATTAATCAAGAAAAGGAGAATGAATTGTATTTAAGAGATGTTTTAATTTGGTGGGATAATCTCAAATATAAGATAAAGAGATTTTCCAAAGTGTTTTCATGTGATTTAGCAAAACAGAAAAAGAAAGAGTATTTTAAGCTACAGAATCAAATCAATCACCTATGTGAACAGGTTTCAATTGGTGTGAATGTAGATGTAGCTAAACTAGAAAGTTTGCAGCTAGAACTATCCAATTATGAGCTTGAAAAATGTAAAGGGGCTATCCTCAGATCAAAAGCAATCTGGGCAGTAGAATCTGATAAAAACACAAAATATTTTTTGAATTTGGAAAAGTATAAGCAGGAAAGCAATAGTGTTAAAGAGCTAATTGATGATGATGGCAATATAGTTACTAACACTGAAAGTATTTTAGAGCTGCAGTATAAGTTTTATAAAAAATTGTATTCTTGTGTAGAAACTGAATGTGATAAAATGAATGAATTTTTAAATTCTGTTGATAACACTTTAAGTGATGAAGATATTTTAAAATGTGATCAAGATATATGTGAAGAAGAGCTCTGTAAAGCTATTTCTGAGCTTTCAAAAAACAAAAGTCCAGGTTCTGATGGACTAACAGTTGAGTTTTATTGTAAGTTTTATAATGAACTTAGAGATGTCTTATTGTATTTATTTAATGTAATTGAGAAAGAAGGTGTAATGTCAAGGTCAATGAAATCAGGTGTGATAAGTTTGGTGTATAAGAAAAAAGGTGAAAGAAATAATCTTAAGAATTATAGACCTATTTCATTGTTACAAGTAGACTATAAGATTCTTGCAAGGATAATGTCTAATAGATTGAAAGTTGTACTACCTAGTATTATTTCTGTAGATCAAACTTGTTGTATTGTTGGTAGAGATATTTCAAATAATATTGCTAATGTTAGAGATGTTATTGAATTGGTAGAAAAAGATAATTTAGAAGGTTATATTTTGAAAATTGATCAAGAAAAAGCCTTTGATAGGGTTAGTCATGAATATTTGTTAGAAGTTTTAAAGAAATTCAATTTTGGAGAAAAATTTGTAAATTGGATTAGAATATTTTATAACGGAATTAACAGTGCTGTTAAATGTAATGGTTTTTTAACTAGGTATTTTTTAGTTGAAAATGGTATAAGACAGGGTTGTCCAATTAGTGCTTTGCTTTATGTTTTAGCTGCTGAACCTTTACATAGCAGAATTGTACAAAATGTTAATATTAAAGGTGTTCAAATTCCTAATTGTGAAAAGGAAGCTATTATTTTTCAACATGCTGATGATACAACATTAACATTGTCAGATAAAGAATCAATATGTGAAGTATTTAATGAATTTGAATTGTATAGTAAAGCAACTGGTGCTAAAATCAATAAGCTAAAATCTGAGATTATGTGTATTGGTACAGGTTTTTTAACTGATGTAGTAAAAGAACATATAGGCCTACAAGTATGTGAAGGCTTTGTACAATTATTGGGTGTTTACATTGGTAGAGATAAGAAAATGTGTGAAGAATTGAATTGGAAAAATAAAATATTGAAGGTTAAGAATTTATTAAATATGTGGCTACAAAGAAAGCTGACTATTCAAGGTAGAGTTTCTGTTATTAACTCTTTAATGTTATCAAGATTTTGGTATGCCTTATTTGTTACACCTTTACCTGAATGGGCAGTTATTGAAATTAAAGAAATGTGTGTGAAATTTATTTGGAACCATGGTTCCCACTTAGTAAAGTACTGTACAATTATAAATGAGAAAATTTTTGGAGGATTACAAGTTGTAGATATTAAGAGCAAATTGTATGCATTTAGGTTAAAATTCTTATGTAGAATTATTGATGATGAGTATGAAGTCTTATGGAAATATACATTTAAATATTTTGTAACTAAGCTGTATAATATGAATCTGACATTGAATGTTTTATATACTGTAATGCCTAACTGTGAACTCAAAGTATTGCCTGTTGTTTATCAAGAAATGTTTCATGCTTTGAAATATGTGAGAAGTAAATTAGAGTTTCCATTGTCTGTTGAGAATACTTATGATCAACCATTGTTTTTTAATCCAAATGTTGTTATCAATGATAAAACTTTTATTTGGCATGATTTTGTAATTGCTGGTATTGTTTGTTTGAAAGATATATGTTATGAAGTTAGAACGGGTTTTCTGTCTGTCAATACAATTGTTGAAATGATAATGTCTGTAAATGAAAATGCAAATGTGAGATATATTGCTGAAAGATATGATTCATTGTTACAAGCCTTACCTGCTGAGTGGAAAAATATTGTGAACTCGGAAGTACATTATAGTACACATAGAAGAATTGTAGAAGTATTTATTGAACACAAAAATATCTATGTTGACTTGAAGTTATGTAATAGCAAAAAGTTATATGATATTGTTGTAAAGGACATTGTGGAAAGGCCTACTGGAACTGAATTCTGGTCAGAACATTTTAGTATAGAATTAAATGACTTTCATAAGGTGTGGGCTATTGTTAATATGTACTGGAAGCCATCAAACATGATAGAACTTGATTATAAGATCGTTCATAATTGTATATTTACGAATATTAAGTTAAAGAAGATGCGATTAACTGATAAAGACATATGTGATGTTTGTGACAATGAACCAGAAGACATTTTGCATATATTTTTGAACTGTTCTGAACTAGAAGACTTTCATACTTATTTGTCAAATGTCATTAATATCTTGTTCCAAAACTGTGATTCAGATAAAATTAGTTTAGTGTCATGTGAAGAACTGTTAACCTTAGGTTTAAGATGGAAGATGAAA
>OZ020314.1:3305033-3307533 GCA_963971305.1 Arcuatula senhousia
CATTATTCCACAAAAATTTTATACACATATTCTTAATTTCACTAATTATATTGTCTGGTATACTAAAAACTGACAATGTATACCAAAGTCTAGACATCAACAGAGAATTTACAACAGTACATCTCCCAACTAAGGTAAGTTTTCTTTGACACCATATATTCAAAATATTTTTTATTTTAACCATCTTGCTATTCCAGTTCAATTTAACACATTCTTTAAGATCTCTACCAATATATACACCAAGAATTTGCATAACATCACAACACTTTTTAACATTTAAATCATTATAAAAATCAACATCTAATTGGCCCTTGCCAATACACATTATCTCTGATTTTTCTCTGTTGATCTTCGCACCAGACCCTTCAGAGTACAACTGAAAAACATTAAAGGCTTCCAAAATAGAATTTGTATCGCTTAAAATAAGCGTAGTATCATCAGCATGCTGGAAAGCCAGCCCAACTTTATCAGAGTTTGGTATAGGTATACCACATATTTTAGAACTTTTCCTCAACGCACTCTGAAGTGATTCTGCTGCTAAAACATATAAAAGAGCACTAATAGGACATCCCTGTCTAATACCATTTTTAATATCAAAGTATTTGGTCAAAAATCCATTACATTTAACAGAACTACAAATATCAGTATAAAATATTTTTATCCATTGCACAAAATAATTACCAAAACCAAATTTTTGTAATGTAGAAATCAAATACTCGTGGCTTACTCTATCGAAAGCCTTTTCTTGGTCGATCTTTACCACATAACCTTCTAAGTTATCACATTCAACAAAATCAATAATATCTCTTACATTGCAAATAGTATCTGCTATATCTTTTCCCATAATACAACATGATTGGTTTTCTGACACTAAATGAGGTAAAACTTTTTTGAACCTGTTAGCCATTACTCTTGCAATTATCTTGTAATCAACTTGTAACAATGATATTGGGCGATAGTTTTTTAACAATTTTCTATCGCCCTTTTTCTTATAAATCAAGCTTACAATACCAATTTTCATAGACCTTGACAAGGATTTTTCTGTATGGATACATGAAAAAAGTTGAATAAATATATCTTTTAAACTATTATAAAAAAATCTATAAAATTCAACAGTAAGCCCATCACTTCCAGGGCTTTTATTTATTGACATTTCCCATAAAGCTTTTCTTATTTCTTCTTCACAAACAATACTATCACAAATCTCAACATCAACATCATCAACTGTTTTATCATTAAAATCTAACAGTTCATTCATTTTATTTTCATCAATATTCACACATGAATACAATTCACTGTAAAATTTATATTCTTCATCTAAAATACTATCTGTATCAGACACAATTCTGCCATTATTACATAAAATTTCTTTAACACAATTACTCTCTTGTCTATATTTTTCTAAATTCAAAAAGTATTTTGAATTACAATCACCATCTACAGCCCAAACGGCTTTTGATCTTAAAATAGCACCTTTACAAATGTTTAATTCATACTCTTTGAGCTCTAATTTCAAAGATTCATATAAAGTAAAATCTATTCGTTTACCATTAGCAATATCTTGAGACATTCTCTCTAACTTGTTCTGATAAAAATAAAAATTCTTTTTACTTTCTTTTGCTTTTCTACAGCTATACACTCGAGAATATTTCTTAATCTTATATTTTAAGTTGTCCCACCATATCAAAATATCATTAGTGTACAATGGACATGCTTTACTATCATGTATGATTCTGTTAACATTTTCTACATATTCTTCATCATGTAACAAATTGTTGTTGAAAATCCATAACCCTGGACCCCTTTCTATATTGTTAGCATTTAGTGACAAAATAACAAAACTGTGGTCACTTAGACTTGTATGGTTATAATAAACATGTTGTATAAATGTAGACAAAGATCTACATATAAGGAAATAATCAATTCTACTTTGCTGCACTTGATCATTACAACATCTATGAAAAGAAAAAGTTTTAACATTCACATTTCTTTTCCTCCATACATCATATAAATCTAATTCATCTAACAATTTAACTAAAGTTCTAAATGCCACATCTTCTATATGACTTCTTATATTCCCCCTATCTAGTATTGACAATGATGTATTATAATCTCCTCCCATTACAATATTACTCAAACCAGTACAATAGTTTTGAACATTGTTAAAAAAATCTGACCTTTCATTTACATCATTAGGTGCATAGATATTAACAATATTAAATATTACATCATTTTCTGTATAAGTCACATGAATAAATCTTCCATTGTCATCTTTATAAATTAATTTCACATTGTCTTTTAAACAGTTTCTAACTAATACGGCTACTCCTTGTCTGTTAGTGTCACTATTGCTACATAATATACTTCCATTATACAAGTGTTCAATAGAATTAACATAATTGTCTGTCCAAAAAGTCTCTTGTAGTAGAGTAATACCATATTTTTTCTCTTCAATAAAGGCAAAATAGTTTTTAACATTGTTAACATTTCTAAGTCCATT
>OZ020314.1:3382533-3385033 GCA_963971305.1 Arcuatula senhousia
AAACTGTAATAAAGATTTTCAGCTAATTTCTAAGTCCCAAGGGTAATAACTCCCACAAAAATTTGTGGATAAAAATTCCTGGTAATATGCACAACTTCATATTGTGTACTTCTTACATACAAAGTTTCATTAAATTCTGTTCAGTAGTTTAAGAGGAGTTGCCTTCACAAACTAAAATCAGGATTTTCTGCAAATTTCTAAGTCCAAAGGGCCATAACTCCCACAAAAATTTGCAGATAAAAAATTCCTGGTAACATGCACAACTACATATAGAGTCCTTCTTGCATACCAAGTTTCGTTAAATTCTGTTCAGAAGTTTAAGAGGAGTTGCGATTACAAACTGTAATCATGATTTAATGCACATTTCTAAGTCCAAAAGGGCCATAACTCCCACAAAAATTTGCGGATCAAAAATTCCTGGTAACATGCACAACTACATATGGTGTCCTTTTTGCATACCAAGTTTCGTTAAATTCTGTTAAGTAGTTTCAGAGGAGTTGCGATTACAAACTGTAATCATGATTTAATGCAAATTTCTAAGTCCAAAAGGGCCATAACTTCCACAAAAATTTGCGGATCAAAAATTCCTGGTAATATGCACAACTTCATATGGTGTTCTTCTTACATACAAAGTTTCATTAAATTCTGTTCAGTAGTTTCAGAGGAGTTGCCTTCACAAACTAAAATCAGGATTTTCTGCAAATTTCTAAGTCCAAAGGGCCATAACTCCCACAAAAATTTGCAGATCAAAAATTTCTGGTAACATGCACAACTACATATAGAGTCCTTTTTGCATACCAAGTTTCGTTAAATTCTGTTAAGTAGTTTCAGAGGAGTTGCGATTACAAACTGTAATCATGATTTAATGCAAATTTCTAAGTCCAAAAGGGCCATAACTCCCACAAAAATTTGCGGATCAAAAATTCCTGGTAATATGCACAACTACATATGGTGTCCTTTTTGCATACCAAGTTTCGTTAAATTCTGTTAAGTAGTTTCAGAGGAGTTGCGATTACAAACTGTAATCATGATTTAATGCAAATTTCTAAGTCCAAAAGGGCCATAACTCCCACAAAAATTTGCGGATCGAAAATTCCTGGTAATATGCACAACTACATATGGTGTCCTTCTTGCATACCAAGTTTCGTTAAATTCTGTTCAGTAGTTTAAGAGGAGTTGCGATTACAAACTTTGATCACAGACGGACGGACGGACGGACGGACGGACAGACGGACGGAGAGACGGACGGACGGGCCAGTCAAAAACATTATACCCTTCGCAACTTCGTTGCGTGGGGTATAATTATAGTACTGTATTCATCAGTGTTCATTGTACATTAAGACTCGAAAGTTGAGAATTGCAAAATTATTAATATAACATGTATAACAAATACAGACTTTAATCATATAATCAACGTTCAATTACTTGTAAAAGGAAAAATTAATAATACTTACATATTAATTCTCAAAGAATTCCAAAAAGACTTCATGTAAAAAACGCCTGTGTGTAAATGCAATAAGGAAATGACCAAAGTTCAAGTATCTTGTTAACGTGAAACTCAGCTGGAAGTCTTGTGTGACAACCATGACCATGGCATGAACTCTGACATTGATTAATTGCAGATGGTGTAATTTTCAGAGAAGATTAAGTAAGAAATAAAGATTAAGATATCAAAACAAAATATTTTGTCATTTAGTCATTTAGTCAAAATGGGGTTGTATTTTATGAAATGTTTTGCATATTATGTGTATCATTATTTAATTATATTTAAAATAATATCTAATGGATTAAAATTGATAGTCATGGTATTAATTAAAAAAAAAACTTTTTTGTTTTATCAAACAACTTTTGTGGTTTTTAACATTGAACTTTAATGCTCGTCATTTAATTTAAAATCATTACTAGATACAGAAAACAAGTTATTATTTTTTTTTATTTTAAACCAATTAACATAATTTAGCAAATAATGCAACCAATAACTGGGCCATATGTGGCCCAGCACTAACACGCCATAGCCACCAGTTTACCAACAGTGCCATCAGTAAACCAGCAGTGGGCCATTAGTACCTTGCTATATGGGAATAAAAAATCTTTTATATATAAAAGTTTCTAAAAATAATGATGTCATGATTACCGCCAGTATCTGACAGAGATAACATTTAAAATGCTCAGGCATTAATGATGTCAGCATTGTTGACATACCGTTTTTTTTTTGTCATTTTTTAGTCCAATGTTTGTTTGATATTATAAATAAATGTTATTATAACGTGACAATAAAATGTGTTTCTAAAACGTTAGTATGATACATACATATAACGTCTTTATAACGTTTGTGAGAATCATTTTTATAAAATGTTTTTTATAATATCAAACCCAGATGTTTTTATAACATTTTATAAAAGATATCATTGGTGCTGTGTTTCCAATGCTTTTTACAAATGTCCGGATCATTATATTTAAAAGATGTTTATAGTTATGTTTATCTGATATAGCTATCAAA